>CM059436.1:76309053-76604053 GCA_030390025.1 Squalus acanthias
CTGGTAACCACCATCCAGATACAAATGGGCCGCACAATTTCTGCGCATTTGCACCAGGTGGTGAGCAGCCTGACCAGCAGTCCTTAAAGGGCTGCTCACAAAAAAAATTGTGTGGTACCTGTTCAGTTATTAGAAATAAGAAATAATGAAAGTTCTTCCCTTTATGGACAACTGCCGCACGCCCATTTCTCACTCTGAAAATGGACAACCAGCAACTGAAAATTGGAAGCGATACCTCGGCCACCCCATTAACACCCAAAATTGGCCTGATACAAATTTCCTGCAGTTTGTAAGTGGGAATGCAGCTCAGGCCATCTGAAACAGGCAGGAGGCTGCCTAAATATGCAAATAAGGGTCCTACGCAGGTTGTAGGATCCCGATCGCATATTTCAGATACAAATGGGCTGCTAAAGTTGGCTATTGTTCTGATGAAAGGTCACAGACCTGAACCGTTAACTCTGTTTCTCTCTCCACAGACGCTGCCTGACCTGCTGAGTGTTTCCAGCATTTTCTGTTTTTATTTCAGATTTCCAGCATCCGCAGTATTTTGCTTTTGTATTAATTCCTGGGAATCTGCAGCACAATTGCTGCAATTGGAGGAGTATAATTGTGAGAGCTTATTTCAATTATTATGTCAAAAGTTTTATTAATGGTTTCATTTCCGGCCAAAATGCATCAGGCAGCTTACATCATCCTGGTACAAATGACAGCGAATTTGAAGTGCAGTTAAATCAAGAGTTAGTGCAATCGTCAGGAAAGTAATTTAACAAAATGTAATGCCTCTGATACATTAATTGAGTGCGGTCAGGCTTTGTTATAAACCAGAGCAAGCTCTCGCTATAAATTTCAGGGGAACTAATTTGGAGCACCCCTTAAACAAAACAAGATGCCTGACTAATGACTAGTCCACAATGAGCTCCAAGGGGACTGATGTTAATAACCAGCAAAATAACCCAGAATAACTGGGAATCGCCCACATTAAAAATACATGAGATTGACAGACTGAGGACAACTCTCACCAAAAGCTTCAAGGGAATTGGCAGGGAGCAGTCTTCACTATAAGCACTGAGGGAATTGGGTGCAGTAGCCTGCACCAAGAGAACTTACTGGTGTTGGCCACCTCACTGGGTCCAGGAGCGATTAACTGAGGAGGCCCTCCACACAAACCTCAAGGGAACTGACGGCCCTCACTATAAACCCCAGGGTGAATGAGCAGGCACATCTCTCTTTGAACCACTTTCATTTGAGCTATTACTGAGCATGAAGAATGAATTGCATCTTCGAGGCGAATAAAGGCAAATCACCCAAGCTTACAGTTAGTTCATTAATCACTATGAAAGAGGTAATGATTTAAATGACATCAAAAGCATCACTTCGACATGATCTCATTATGACTACAAAGAGCCAGTGTACTTTGATTATCCACAGTGTTGCCAGAATTACCTAACTATCATTTATAAGCTCTGAATACTGCTGTGACAAATAGATTTTCTTGTTGCTCATTACCTTCTCTGAAACAATTGTAATTTAGGAAACTATTCACAGAACTATATAATAAGAGATTAAAGCCATTTGACCCTCAAAGTGAAAGAAAAAGACTTGTATTTATATAATTCCTCATCACACCTCTTAGAAATACCTCAAAACATTTGTACAAAGTCAATTACTTTTTGAAGTGCGGTGATTGCTGTCTGGTAGGTAAATGCAGCCGCTATTTTGTGTCAACAAATCTAATCGTATTAATCCATGAGAACAGGAAAGATCTGTATCATTGCATTAATTTGTTTTCTTTTATACCCAATAAGTATCTTGGGAAGTCTCAAGATATTTTTTCAGATCTCTACTTTTGTGGTTTGTCGAACATGAGAATCAATGTGGCTGAGTTGGTAGCACTCTCACTTGTGAGTTGGAACATTGTGAATTCAAGTCCACTCCAGGACTTAAGGACATCTAGGCCGACACTCCGGTGCGGTACTAAAGGATATTAATGTCCCATCTGGTATTTGGGAATTTGTTGCAGATATTGGCTTAGAATTTGCATTGTGCATTTTTCAGGCGCTGCGTGGACACTTAGGCCCCAAAACGGCTGGCAGGAAGCGCACGCACACTTCCAGCCATAAGTGCGCTGCCCGCCATATTGGATAAGGACAAACAAGAGGTGTCCATTCCCCATGCCTGAAGCAGGCATTAGCCCCTTTACATAAGCAAATATGGGGCCTAACGCCTGCTTGAAGTCCCCACTTGGTTTGCCCTGAGGCAGCTAACGCCATCGCACTCAGAGAAAACAAAGAAGGGCAGTAACTTACCTGAATGTGGAGCCGGTAGGAGCAAGAATGTTCCTTCTGACCCCACATTAAAGGAAATTCCTGACTCCCACTTCCGGACTCGAGATCTCCAATCTCCCTTCCCCCCAGACCCCCGCGACTCCCGATCTCCCACCTCGCCGCTGACCCTGTCCTTCCACACCCCAGTCCTCGCTACTCCAGGACCCCCGATCCCTACCCGTGGCCCCGCGTTGTCTCGCTGCCCCTCCCATGCCCTACTAGATCCACTAGCCCAAGGGCCGCTGCTACGATAGTGCCGATTTCCTACCAGTCCTCTCCACTCTCCGCCGGTGGGCTGTAGCACCACGACAACTCTATTACAACGAGATCCGAGGCCCAATATCAGGGGCGTCTCGGACCTCACCATTCTGGGCGACCCTGAATTTCTGGGCCACCATGGCAACGAAGAACAGGGAGCTACCCTAATGTCCTGGTCAATATTCCTCCCTCAATCAATGATCATTCATTGTATTTGTGGAATTGTCCTTTGTGCAGAATGACTGCCATTGTATCCCTATAGGATAACGGCCACTGCACGTCAAAATGATGTGTGAAGCACTTTGAAATGTTTCTGAGAGATGTGGTGTTATATAAATGCAAGTCTTCTTTCCAGATGTTACTTTATCATCGGGATCTGTCCTGTCCAAGGCAATGTTACCAAATAAAATCAATTATCTGACTTAGCCTCTCTTGTGAGGGGCAAATCTTATATTTTATTATCCCTGGAATACTTAATTCAAATAAGGCAATGCAATTAACTACTGAACGTGCCCTAAACCCTGGGAAAATTAATATGCAGTAACTCTCAGTTAAGCACTTCTATAACTGAGTCTGTAATAAATACAGTGCTAGGATGATCAGACCTTGTGACAGTTCATTTTGCTTGCCTTCCTTCACTATGCGACTTTAACTCTGAAGCCAATTGATGGTCAATAGCAAAATCTTAAGTTCACTGTGGCAGACGGGAGTGAGGTGTGAGAGCAGTGACAGGAAGTTTGCACTGTGTAACCCTAGTTTACCCATGTCCGGTGCCAGACAGTGATTGGAATAATATGAGTACTGGCTATAGAAGGAATTACTTTGTGCTGGCTCGTTGCAAAACAAAGCATAAATAAACATTGGTCCCTGCACAGACTAAACTGTCAGCCTGATTACGTGTGAGAATGGCTTAATGCCTCAGAGGTCCTTGTATCCTAACCCATGACCTCTGCTGATCTTGTGCCTGAGGTGGTTCCTGATAGAGATGGTTGTATTTAGACACAGTTACATCACTGCTAGAGGTCAGGTTGTCAGCAACAACACTAATCCTTCCTGCTTATTATCAACAGCTTTGCCTTCTCTATTTGTGTCTCCTGGACTCTGCGATATCACTGCACAATCTTTCAGACATACATCTGATAACATGGCAATTCTCTCCCTTTTTCCACCCTCGCCTCTCTCTTCCATCCGGCTCTGTCTAATATCGTTACGGTCCTCTGAAAGTCAGTAACAATCAAATCATTGCACTTCTGGCCAGTCTTATTAACTTGTCACTTCTTAGCATACAATACCAACCTATAATAATGTGTGTGTCTTTTATGGAGGCATATTAATAAAGAAATGACACAAAGGCTGGAAGTTGTGGAGATTTGGGTCGAGATTCACCTGCGGCATTACTAGAATTTGGGCCAGAGTTCCCGTCAGCCTTGGTCCTCTTGTCTGGGGAAGCCTGCTCGTAGAACTCATCCTACGGCTGAACCAAAGGGAGAGGGTGCGAGGTCAGCGTGCCACCGTTTACCTGCCTCGTGATCTCCTAGAGCAACATTGCTGTAGCTTTCCTGGGAGTCATTGGGCAGGTGAAATGTAACGCGGTGCTGAAACTCGAAAGAAGAGCAAAGAACTTGGGAGTTAATGCTCTTCCTTGCTTTTTTTCCCTTTCGGACAAACTGTGTAGATCTAGGGGTACGGTAGCATAGTGGTAATGTTACTGGACTAGTAATCCAGAGGCCTGGACTAATGATCTGGAGATATGAGTTCAAATCCCACCATAGCAGCTGGGGAATTTAAATTCAGTTAATTAAATAAATCTGGAATAAAAAGCTAGTATCAGGACTGGTGATCATCAAACTACCGGTATGTCGTAAAAATGCATCTGGTTCACTACGTCCTTTAAGGAAGGAAATCTGCTGTCCTTAACCGGTAGGTGACTCCAGACGGCAATGTGGTTGACTCTGAAATGGCCTAGCAAGCCACTCAGTTGTACAAGGCAGCTCATCACCACCTTCTCAAGGGCAATTAGGGATGGGCAATAAATGCTGGCCTTGCCAGTGACGCCAACATCCCGTGAATGAATACAAAAAAATAAACTCTGCACTCCCCCCCACCCCTCCTTCTCTGAATTACAGATTAACTTGTGCTAATTCTCCCCCCACCCCTCTGGATTACAGAGTAATTTGTGTTAATCCCACCCCCCCCCCTCCTCTGGATTACAGAGTAACTTGTGTTAATTCCACCACCCCTCCCCCGGATTACAGAGTGGAACAGGTCGCGGGTTTGGGAGGTGCTGCTGAAGAAGCCTTGGCGAGTTGCTGCAGTGCATCTTGTAGATGGTACACACTCCAGCCACGGTACGCCGGTGGTGGAGGGAGTGAATGTTTAAGGTGGTGGATGGGGTGCCAATCAAGCGGGCTGCTTTGTCCTGCATGGTGTCAAGCTTCTTGAGTGTTGTTGGAGCTGCACTCATCCAGGCAAGTGGAGAGTATTCCATCACACTCCTTACTTGTGCCTTGTAGATGGTGGAAAGGCTTTGGGGAGTCAGGAGGTGAGACACTCGCCGCAGAATACCTAGCCTCTGACCTGCTCTTGTTGCCACAGTATTTATGTGGTTGGTCCAGCTAAATTTCTGGTCAATGAATGTCAAGGGGAGGTGGTTAGTCTCTCGCTTGTTGGAGCATATCTAGGTTGTTCCAAAATATTGGGGGTAAAAGTCAACCTCGGCGATGGTGATGCCATTGAATGTCAAGGGGAGAGGGTTAGATTCTCTCTTCCTGGAGATGGTTATTCCCTGGCACTTGTGTGGCGTGAATGTTACTTGCCATTTATCAGCCCAAGCCTGTATGTTGTCCAGGTCTTGCTGCATGCGAGCATGGACTGCTTCATTATCTGAGGAATGGAGCTGAACAATCATCAGCAAACAGCCCCATTTCTGCCCTTATGATGGAGGGAAGGTCATTGATGAAGGCAGCTGAAAATAGTTGGGCCTAGGATGCTGCCCTGAGGAAATTCTGCAGCGGTGTCCTGGGCCTGAGATGATTGACCTCCAACAACCACAATCATCTTCTGGCTGACTGATCCGCAACATCAGTTTTACATCGGGTGATGAGTTGAAAATCTACCCCATGGACTTCCTGAAGAAAAGTACAGAAAATCATTTGTCTCACTGTGATCAATGCCATCGGGAATCTAAGGAATATCTGTCCGTTATCTGTACACTTAGCACACTATAGGGTGTCTCACTGTGAGGATGAGACATTAGGGATTAGAAGTCAACTTTGACGGGGTGGGCGGGGTGCAAAACAGATGGTAGCAGATCAGCCACCTGCTATTAACCCCGTCAGATTTTACTTTTTACCTACCGCTACCTATCTGCCGCTGCTCATTTTGCACTCCCGCAAAAGTTGAATTTTTATCTCCTTTGTCTTCACAAGGACTGGGCGGTGATTACTATTAGCAGGGCTGTTGTGAACAGGTGTGTCTGCAACAAGTTGGTGAGGACGTAGTCAAGGATTCCCAGGGTCAAACCCACCAAACTGTATACCGCTATCCCCCTATCTCTGGTGGGTCTATCCTGCTGGTGGGACAGGACATACCCAGGGAATGGGGATGAATGATAGATATAACTCTGTGAGTATGACTATGTCAGGTTAGTTGTGTGACTAGATGTAGGACAACTCTCCCAACTTGGGGATTTTGGTTGTTCCAAAATATTGGGGGTAAAATTCAACCTTGGCGATGGTGATGCCAGATTTTGGGGAGATGGAAGTTGCTGGTTGATTGGGCTGAGAGTGCCTGAGTCCTAATATGATGTCTGGGTCATTGCCAAAAGATCCATCCAAAATTCCTCCTGTTCACAACTGGTTGGTTTGCTAAGATACCTAAGAGGGCAGGTAGCCTTCTCTGAACCATTTTATGACAATCCGGCAGTTTTCATGGTAATTTTCCAATACTAGTCCACAAATTATTAGATTTACTTAATTTAATTTCACAACTTGCTACAGTGGGATTTGAAACCCCCCAATTATGGGTTGCTAGTGCAGTACCATAACTACTAGACTACCGTACCCGTTACAGCTCATCTTCTAATTGCTAGTCATGTGAGATTTATTTATTTTGTAATACTTACAGAACTTATCGTGACGTTGTTCATGGTGAGTCAAGGATATGTTATTTTATAATGACATAATCATTCGATGAGGTAAGACATGATGTATTATAATATATTTGATCTTCTGTAGTATTGCTCAGGGACAAAAAAAAGGTGTATCTCTTTTGTGACTGTATCTGCTTCTCTCCTAATCTCGAATTATTTTTGAGTTTCTTTCTTTCTTTCTCTCTCTTTCTCTCTTTTTCTTTTTCTTTCTCGCTTTCTTTCTCTCGCGCTTTCGTTCCCTTTCTTTCTCGCTTTCTCGCTCTCTTTCTTTCTGTCGTTTTCTTTCTTTCTCTCTCTCTCTCATCCTGGCACACTTTTACCATCGTGCTCTGTGTATCTCCCTGTATCCAACTGATTTTTCCATTGTTTTTGTATTTTTCCTCCTGTGAATCTCTCCTCTCCTCTCTCTTCTGTATGTCTCCAGTGCTTAGATTATGCAGCAAGATGGAAGGCAACATATACTGGGTTAAAAGAGGTACAGGGCTGTGCGGAGAGAGACAAGAGACTTTCCAACTTGGTGCCTCCTACATAGCAATTTGTTAATAACTAAGACTCAACAAAAAATCTTTAAATGTAGTATTTGTAGAAGAATTACTGGAAATTTACAGTGAGTGAAATTAGATTTGGAAAGATCCACTAAAGATTTGCAAAATGGACTGGATTGTGATCGCACAGAGCAATATCCAGAATGCATCCAACCTGAAAGAAATTGGGTAAGATGTTGTCTGTTTCACATTGACAATAAAAATGCGGTTTTAGCCACCACTCCAAGCTTCTGTTTTATCTTCAGCATTCCTCCTAATCTTAGAGCCACTTCAGAAAAAGCTTTTATGACACAAAAGTTCAGATAACAATCTTGTCCAGAGAGGAAGATAGTTAACTGATAGCTGAGTGAGCGTGAGGTGAAATTTGAAAAGCAATGGTCATGGTGCATTAGGCCAGAAGTTATACACTGTAATTCAGTCAAGAGATGATAATGTCTTCTGTAGCCAGATCAGGCTGACATCATTAATGATACAGTTGCAGGATCTCTTTTATTGAATCCCCCTAACACAGTTATAACTAGATATACAGCAACCACAACAACTTGCATTTATACAGCAGCCTTAACGTGAGTAAAACATCCCAAGGTGCTTCACAGTTGCGATTATCAAACAAAATTTGACACCGAGCCACATAAGGAGATATTAGGACAGGTGACCAAAAGCTTGGTCAAAGAGGTAGATCTTAAAAGAGGAGAGAGAGGTAGAGAGGCGGAGAGGTTTAGGGAGGGAATTCCAGAGCTTAGGGCCTCGGCAGCTGAAGGCACGGCCGCCAATGGTAGAGCAATTAAAATCAGGGATGCACAAGAGTCCAGAATTGGAGGAGTGCAGAGATCTCAGAGGGTTGTAGGGCTGGAGGAGGTTACAGTGATAGGGTAGGGGCGATGCCATGGAGGGATTTGAAAACAAGGGAGAGAATTTTAAAATCGTGGCTTTGCAGGACTGGGAGCCAATGTAGGTCAGCGAGCACAGGGACTGACGTAAGAAAACTACTAGGCACTTGGTCTAAGCATTAAACAAAGCTTTAATCAACTGTTTTTCAACATGGAGATCTAGTTGTGTCCTTTACTAGTTCCTGTTGAGGAATGTCCTAAGCAAGCTGGGCCCATGCCCGAGTATTTATACTCTCCCTGGACAGCGCCACCAGCAGGCCGCCCAGTATTACTTCATACATGAATGACAAGATTCATGTCAGGGACGATGAGTGAATGGGACTTGGTGCGAGTTAGGAGATGGGCAGCTCGATTTTAACTCCTGCTCGGAATGCAGCAAAGCGATCCCTTGCCCGTTCAGGCTAGGCAGCAGGCCGCAGGCTGGTTTTACCAGCCGGGCCTCAATAACATGCCGCTTGCCAGACCAAAAGGGACAGGAAGTTGACGGGAAGCAGCCACCCCGCCGTCAAAATTGGGCAGCAGGAAGTCACAGCCAGAGAACAGCGGGAACGGTCCCCGCCACAAGGTAGTGTTCCAGGAGGGGAATCTCAGTCAGGGGAAGTGGGTAGGGTTGGGGGGGTGGGGGTGATGGAAGCCCAAGGCATCCTTGTGGGGCTCGGAGGCGGAGAACTCTTGTTCTCCTGGCCCACAAGGAAACTAAGGAATAATCATTTTAAAACATACCTTGCTGGGCCTCTTCGACAGTGGCTCCTGTTCCTGGCCTGGAAGACACCACTGCTCCCCCGCTCAGGCCTCAGGTTAAAATAGCAGATCGGGTCCTGATCATGGGATCTAGGTAACTGGAGGCATGGGTGCCAATGGTGGTTGAAGGGAGGGGATATGCACATGAGGCTGGAGTCAGAGGAATGGAAAATTCATAGGGGGGCTGTAGTAATGGAGGAAGTTACAGAGATGGAGAAGGGTGAGGCAATGGAGGGAATCAAATACAAGCATGGGAATTTTAAATTTGAGGCAGTGGGGGCTGATGTAGGCCAGTGAAGACAGGGTGATGGGCGCTCGGGGACTTGTTGTGGGATAGGATACCAGCAGAGTTTTGGATGAGTTGAAGTTTATGGAGGGTGGAGAATGAGAGGCTGACCAGGAGAGCATTGGAATAGTCAAAAATAACAACAGAAAACGCTGGAAAAACTCAGCAGGCCAGGCAACATCCGTGGAGAGAGAAAGAGAGTTAACGTTTCAGGTCGAAACCCTTCGTCGAGTCTGGAGGTGCTAAAGGCATGGATGATGATTCGGACAGAGTGTTGTGGGAGAGATGGCACGGATTTGGCAATTAACATGTTGAAGGCCTAATCAGACTAGGAAAGGGCTCAGGTTTTTGAAATCAATCTGTGCTAAGTTAGGGTACCAGTACAAGTGCCACAGTCAGCCTGAGGGCCAATTGCCGAGGATGGCAAAAGTCAGCAGAGCTCCTGCTCCTGATTGCAACCCAGTTCGAGTATGTGGACATTGGTTGAGGACAGGATTAGGCTCACTGTGGTGCTCCTAGAGCTAGAGAGCTTGTTGATGCTCAATGTCTATGCTGACACATGAAAAATGATCAATTAGGCAAGATACTGAAGGGTGCCTTTCACCCATGGAACTGTACCACAGGATGAGAAAGTTCTTTCAGGAGAGGAGAGGACAGGAGAAACTTGAAGGGAGAAGAAAGGATAATTTTGCTGATAAACTGCAAATAATTTATCAATGAACATGTGCCAGGTACTGGTAACATCGTCAAGTGTCTATAACGTGAAGCTGACTGAAGATGAGATTTGGGGCTGGGAATGGTTGCTCTTGTAAAAGAGACCCAACTTGAATAAAACGGCCTGCACTAAATTGAAATTATTTTTCTATATATATCATAAAAAAGAATTGGGATGAAGGAGTGATTTCATGCTGTAATCTAACATCAAGGTGTAGGTGGCATTAATGAGCCACTCGAGTTTTGCTCCTGTGGTTTATTATATCATATAAATACCTCGATTTAATTACCGGCTTCTAATCATTTCCAGGTATCCATTATTTCTGATATGGCCTGAAAATGAAAGCAGCTGCACTTTTGTTATATTGAGGATAAACTTTAGTAAAATATATGTTTCTATTAGGTTAATAGAAATGTAACAAGTCAAAATGTGTTTTTCATTTGTTCCCACTGCATGTCTCCCTACTTACCAAAAGATTTTTAGCTGTAAATAATGTTAATTTGAACACAAGGGTCCAAATATCCAAAAAGGCCAAATCATCATCTTGCGTCGCATCCTACCTGCCTATTACTGTATTTCAGTTCAGTTTTGAAATATTGGCCCAGAAATTCTGTTCGCAGTCCTCCCGCGGGCGGAGGGCTGCGATCCGGAAAGATCTGCGCCTGGACCAGAGGGCTCCCGGGAGGCGCAGAATTCCGTTGCTGTGCCTCTTCAAACTGCCGGTGTGCAGGGCCCGCGTATCCCAGGGGTGCAGCGTCCCTGGGATCACGTGGGCCATGGGGGGCCAATCAGAGCAGGGAATCTCCATTCATAGATTTGGCAGGAAGACCAGCCCCAAAACATAAGTAAAACTTCAAATAAATTTTAAAAATCACTATAAATTGCATAAATTAACTATTTTTTGAAAAAAATAATTGAAGTTTTTAATGGGGCTAAAAATAAACTTACCTTTCTTTAAAGTATTTTAAAATGATAAATCAGTGGAAATTTTTTTTTAACTTTCTTAAACTATTAGCCTGGTAAAAGCAGGCCTTGCGCCTGCTTTTCTAGGCACAGCTGTTCCCGACTTACCTGGACTGATAAAACTGTGAAAAAAATGGAAGTTTCTGCCGTACGCGCTGCCTATCCGGCGCAGGCGTTTGACCTGGGAAGCCCTTTCTGCAGAGAACGGAAGTTTCGGTTTCCAGCGCATGCGCAGTGCATGCGTAAAACCGGCACTTCTAGGCCATTACTTCTGGCTTAAGACCAGCCTATTAAAGGCATGGGGTCCTACAGTTTACCACTGATGAAAGCCCTAGTCTCCCCCAAGGTAACCAACTCCCAAAGAACTTGTGATTCAAATTGGTTCAGCATTGAGATATTCAAGTGGAAGGTTTCACTGGAAGAATTGAAATGATCACTTTAGCAGGCTAATTTTACAAAACAGTGCTCCCAGCAGCGAGTCTCACATGTTGGGAGTCCAAATTGGGAACTTTCTAGTACACTTCCGTCATTTTTCCAACCATTAATGTTGGATATTTGAACGCACATGTTCATGTTGACATTTATTTACAGCTTTGGTAAGCCCCATAGGCATTGTAATGTCAAGTTAGAAGGTTAGAAAGCATTATCAGATGGAAAATCATGTGGAGTGCGCCCAATCTATGTTCCCAGTGGTCACGATTTCACACCAGGATCAACATTTGTAAAAATGGCCCTTATATCTTCCTGCTGCTCACACTCAACTCTTCACGCACATTACTAATTATGATACAGTTGTATTATCCTGTGGCGGATCAGAACCAGGTTCCTTTACTTAATAAAAAAGCTGCATGTTATATGAGGGAATAGATGAATATTCTGGAGTTTTGCTGGATTAGGGAGTACTTTCCCCTCAGGAAAATAGGTAGGTGGGAACCCATGGCAGGATAGGTACATGCTCTATGGAAGGAGTGTGTTTGATGGGCTGAATGGTCTTTTCTTGTTCAGTGCTTTCTTATGTTCTCAGTTGATCCTAAGATGCCTGTAAGCTTACCAAAGACTTTTAGCTGTAATTAAACGCCAATCTCAACACAAATGATCAATACCCAACAGTTCAGATCATCATCTTGCATCGCATCTGAGCTTCCTATTACCATGATTCAGTTTAGCCATTATGTTTGAGACTAAAAACATTAAAGATCTGTGATGCTAAGGATTAAGTTTTTTTTAAATTTTATTTGTTTATGGGATGTGGGCGCCGCTGACAAGGTCAGCATTTATTGCCCATCCCTAATTGCCCTTGAGAAGGTGGTGGTGAGCCGCTGCAGTCCGTGTGGTGATGGTACTCCCACAGCGCTGTTAGGGAGTGAGTTCCAGGATTTTGACCCAGCGGCGATGAAGCATCGGCGATATACTTCTAAATCAGGATGGTATGTGACTTGAAGGGGAACTTGGAGGTGGTGGTGTTCCCATGTGCCTGCTGCCCTTGTCCTTCTAGGTGGAAGAGGTCGCGGGTTTGGGAGGTGCTGCCGAAGAAGCCTTGGTGAGTTGCTGCAGTGCATCTTGTAGATGGTACACACTGCAGCCACGGTACGCCGGTGGTGGAGGGAGTGAATGTTTAAGGTGGTGGGTGGGGTGCCAATCAAGTTGTCACGGATAGCAGTTTTTTGAGAGACAGTTAGTACAAACAACCATTTATCATTATTTTGTAAGATTGTATTGCAGCAGGGACTTCAGCTAGCACAACCAATTCCCTTTTTTCAGAGAATTGTATCTGTTTATCAGGAGGTCACAGTGAACTACTGTAATAGCAAGGTATCTCTGCAAACATGGTGATGGGACATTTGGTAAAATACAAGTTTATTTCATATGATTATTGCTTCCACCATTCATGCCATTTGGAATAGTATTGAAATAGTTGAAGCTGAAGTAACATTTGTATTCTGGCACCTGAGCAGTGAAGTGTGAAAATCGTTCAGTCCACACGAGTGAGAATGCTGGGTGTGAAAATGAGTTGGGTTTTCAACCTCTAACCACTTTGTAGAAATAGCCATTGGTCATGTGTTCAGCCGGATCTTTTCTTTCCCAATGTTTAACCATTATCCCGTTGTATAAACAGGAACTCCATGCATGTCGTAGAAAATCTGGGACATTAAGATGTTTAGTTACAAAAGTTGTTGGGTCAGATAACTTTAGAGATAAAACCAAATGTTTTGGCCTAGAAATTCATCTCAAGCGGTGGCACAAAGTGAGCGGTATGGGATCGGCCGCCCGTTATACACAGCGCCTGATATTCAGTTGCATGGACTGCAATGGACCTGAATAGCAGGAGCTGTGTATAACGGGCGGCCGATCCGACACCGCCCCCTTTGTGTCACCGCCCAAGACCAATTTCTACCCCTTTATGTTTAAAACATTTTGTTGCATGTAAAAAGCACATGGGGTGATTTTAATCTCCCTTCCTCCCATTCTTTAGCGTGAATGGTGCAGTAGGGGAATGCAAATCACAATAAGAAACCAGCCGACGTGATTTTGGTGTGGCCTTTAAGTTAGGCAGAAGCTCTACTACTGGAAACAGGCAGGAGCCTCAGGAACACATTCAAATCATGGTCCTCTGATGTATTTTAGAGTCAGCCAACGCTACCACCGCTGATTCTTAGATCCCGGCCACTACTCACAGGCGGTCCAGGGCGGAAAACAGCAAGTTCAAGCACAACTTAATGGGATCAGTGAAGGAAAGCTGGAAGGCTTGGGGCTCAGTTGTTTTTAAATTTCTTTCTTGGAATTTGGGCGTCGCTGGCAAGGCCGGCATTTAGTATCAACAGCAAAATACTGCGGATGCTGGAAATCTGAAATAAAAACAGAAAATGCTGGAAATACTCAGCAGGTCAGGCAGCGTCTGTGGAGAGAGAAACAGAGTTAACGTTTCAGGTCGACGCCCTTTCATCGGAACTGCTTACAGAGTTAACATTTCAGGTCGATTCTGACGAAGGGTCATCGACCTGAAACGTTGACTCTGTTTCTCTCTCCACAGATACTGCCTGACCTGCTGAGTATTTCCAGCATTTTCTGTTTTTATTTTGTTATTTATTATCCATCTCTAGGTGCCCTGATTGTAGCAATTTGATATGACTGAGTGTCTTGCTAGGCCACTTCAGAAGGCAGTTAAGGATCAACCATGTTGGTGTGAGACTGGAGTCACATATAGGCCCAGATCAGGTGAGGACTGTAGGTTTCCATCCCTAAAGGACATTAGTGAACCAGTTGGGTTTTTATGACAATCCAACAGCTTCATGATCACTTTTACTGGGTTGCAGCTTTCTACTTCCTGAATTTTAAAACTTAATTCAAAATTCTCTGAGAGGATTTGAACTCACGTTTTCTAGATTAATAGTCCAGACCTCTAGATTACTAGCCCAGTAACTGATACCAACTTTCTACTTCCTGATTATTAAAATCGATAACCAGAGGGCACAGGTTTAAGGTGATTGGCAAAAGAACCAGAGGCGATATGAGGAAAAGCTTTTTTACGCAACGAGTGGTTGGGATTTGGAATGCGCTGCCTGATAGGCTGGTGGATACAGAGTCAATAGTAGCCTTCAAAAGGGAATTGGATAAATACTTGAAGGAGAAAAAATTGTAGGGATATGGGGAAAGAGCGGGGAGTGGGACTAACTGGATTGCTCTTCGAAAGAGCCGACGCAGACTCGATAGGCTGAATGGTCTCCTTCTGTGCTGCACTATTCTATGATTCTATGATAACCACTACGGTACTGTACCCATTCCTAAGGCTTCTTTAACTTGAATTCCTTGCTCTTGGATGTCCTGTTAAAATTTCTCCGATGCTGAAATGAGTTGCTGTGTTGACATCCATTCCCCCTTCACCCCCTTTAATCTTTCCAGCCCTCCTCTTTAAGATGCTGCTGCATGTCTATAATCAGTGTACACACTGCAAGACTTCCTGATCTCCCAAACAGTGAGCTGCCTATTAGTGCTGACAGCTTCGCCTGTCAAATTTAAACAGGCCTTGCTTGACCATCAAGATGGTTTGGGCCCATTACGACGGCATCGTCGAGTGGGCGGTGCCAACACTCCATGCCCATTCGCTCCCCCTCAAAATCGGGGCCAGAGTATTGAGCTTGCTATAAAATGCATGTGCTAACAATTTGTAGTAAATTCCTGTTAAAGCTCCACCTTGCCTTTTCAAACAATCTCTTTTGTCAATTTCAGGTCAATTTCATTCATTCAAAATAAAGCATCTAGAAAAGTCAGTCTGTGTACACAGAGCTGGTGGAGGAGCAAGGACAGTTGGTGCCTAGTTCAAACTGTTAAAAAAAACACGATCGATTAGAATAAATAAATGATAGAAAATATTGCAGGCTGCTGTATAGGAACAGGAGGAGGCCATTCAGCCCCTCGAGCCTGTTCCACCATTCAATTAGATCATGGCCGATCTGTGTCTTAACTCCATTTACCCGCCTTGGTTCTGTAGCCCTTAATACCCTTGCCTAACAAATATCTATCAATCTCAGTTTTGATAATTTTCAATTGACCCCCAGCCTCAACAGCTTTTTGAGGGGAGAGAGTTGCCGATTTCCACTACCCTTTGTGTGAAGAAGTGCTTCCTGACATCACCCCTGAACGGCCTAGCTCTAATTTTAAGGTTATGCCCTCTTGTTCTGGACTCCCCCACCAGAGGAAATAGCTTCTCTCTATCCACCCCATCAACTCATTTGATCATCTTAAGCACCTCGATTAGATCACTCCTTAATCTTCTATACTCAAGGGAATACAAGTGTTATTTAGTCCTGTATTTCACTCCATGGAAGGTCCAGCAGAAGGGAGTCTGTAACTACAGCTGAATAAATGTGAGTCCGAAGCAGATCATTCACTTCACAGGGTTTGCTTTTACTGCAACTCTAGCTGTTGTCGTGATGTTTTAGCGAACACAGTTCCCTTCTTCCTACAGCTATCCACATCTCTTTGGCTATTTAGTGCTGGCACTCTCAGCTTCTATTTCCCGATTGAGCAGATTCATCCAGGACAAAGCAGCCCACTTGATTGGCACCCCATCCACCACTTTAAACATTCACTCCCTCCACCACCGGCGTACCGTGTCTGCAGTGTGTACCATCTACAAGATGCACTGCAGCAACTTGCCAAGTCTCCTTCGGCAGCACCTCCCAAATCCACGACCTCTTCCACCTAGAAGGACAAGGGCAGCAGGCGCATGGGAACACCATCACCTGCAAGTTCCCCTCCAAGATACACACCATCCTGACTTAGAAGTATATCGCCGATCCTTCATCGTCGCTGGGTCAAAATCCTGGAACTCCCTACCTAACAGCACTGTGGGAGTACCTTCACCACACGGACTGCAGCGGTTCAAGAAGGCGGCTCACCACCACCTTCTCAAGGGCAATTAGGGATGGATAATAAATGCTGGCCTTGTCAGCGACGCCCACATCCCATAAATGAATTAAAAAAAAGATACAGTTAGTCAGATGCAACCCCCAAGTCAGCACTTTCTTGAATGTCCACCTATTATGTAACGAGCATTGTAGTATGTCTCCTATTTTGCTTGTTGAAAACTTTAAACAAAAAAATCTTGAACTGTCCCACTAGAAAGGGAAAGTTGGCCAGCTTGGAAAGTGGAAATGTTTACTATACCAAGCTACTTCGTCACTCTTCATTTGACGGATGCTTATACTGAACAAAGAGAACTAAAAATTGCCCACGTGCAAAGCCCTAGTGCTGGTCTTCTGCGCTTGTTTACCAATTCTAGTGCTCCTACGAAGTGCATCCTCAATGGCTATAGCTTGGGAGATGCAAGGCAACCGAACTTCCATTGAGGTCTCCTGAAATGGCCGTGGTGAGCGACCTTGAGTAGATCTGGCCGTAGAGGGCACAGCTGTGGACCACAGTATCTCAGTGGCCTAGACAGTCTGGTTGTCTGGCACCAACACGGGCACTGGTTGAGAGTGTGGCGGGGGGAGAGAGACGACAGCATCTGCCTGTCCCATGCAGCCAATGCTACTCCAATGGGACTGCACCTCAGCACTCCCGTTACTCTGCACGAGAACAGAGTGCAAGAGTGACGGGACATTACAAAACCCCTATCAATGTTGTGGAGAGAGTTTGGGGTTCAGGTGGCAGGAGAACATGGGAGAGGGTGGTGCTGGCTTTGATAGAAGTGAGGTGGCATGCTGGGCTTGTTATAAGTGGCGTTGCTGCTGCAGCCTAGCATTACTGTGGCAGGAAGAGATGGGTGTTCAGGGCAGTAGGTGGTAGGAGTGAGTGGCAAGTGCTGGCAAGGTGTGGATGTTTATGGCGGGAGCTGGAAGGGCGGCAGGAGAGCATGTAAAAGAGTTAACTTTGGGCATTTGGAACAGTGGCAATAGGAGGGAGAGGCAAGTGGAGGAAATAGGCTTCAGGGCAGGGGTAGAAAAAGGAGGTAGAAGAGAAAGGGAAAGGGAGAAGGCATCAGTACTTGGAGTGAGAGGCAGTAGATGGGAGTTGGTAGATGAGCAACAGGCAGGAAGGTATGGGCGCTCGGGAATGTAGCAAGCAATGCATGGGCATTTGGGATGTGCGGGGGGAAGCGGGGTGAGTGCAGAACAACAGAGTGTTGGAAGACAATGAGGCTGCAAACCTTCAATTCCACTTCCTCTGTCAGATTTGGGGAAATACTGTTACTTAAAGCATTTGTCGTATAAATATCAGGGGCTTCCTTAAACTTCTGTGGTAGCCATTAGGGAATCCAACACCCTCCCTCCAGCAGTTTAAAACCCTGCTGCTAACCAGGAACTGGTTTATCAAGTACACGGCCTGGATTTCATAAACAGTCACCCCATGACTTTGGGGAAGACCCTGTTATTTGAAATGAAAATGTTTTCAGTAACAGGAGCCATCCTAAAGTCACATAGAAACAGTTTAGGGAATCCAGGTCCTGCACGTCTAAACCAATTCCAATTAAAGGCCAGAAACAGGCCTTTGAAGAGTGGGGTTTGGCATTGCAGAGTCGGGAAGGGAAGGCCACCTCAGGAATCTCGGAGACTGGGTAGGCTGCCTAGCTGATGGCTGAAGCCAACAACATTTATATGTGCCTTTAACTAGTATAACGTCCCAAGGCGCGTCACAGGAGCGATTATCAAACAAAATTTGACACTGAGCCACATATGGAGATATTAGGACAGGTGACCAAAAGCTTGGTCAAAGAGCTAGGCTTTAAGGAGCGTCTTAAAGGAGAAGAGAGAGGTAGAGAGGCGGAGAGGTTTAGGGAGGGAATTCCAGACCTTAGGATCTAGGCAGCTGAAGGCACGGCCACCAATGGTGGAACGATTAAAATCAGAGACGCGCAAGAGGCCAGAATTAGCCAGGCCAAGAAGGTTGGGCAGGGGATAAGGCAGGGCAGCAGGGCATGCAGTCAGCTGCCCTGAGACCAGATTATTGAAGGTCGAGGCCTACCAAAACCAGGGCAGCAGCAGTGATGATGGCAATGAGAGAGGTGGTGAGGCACGGTGAGGCCAGGAAGAAGAAGACAGATGCTGGATAGAAGAGAGGGAAATAAATTTTAAATTGGAAATGTAAAAATGATTTAAATAAAAATATTAATATTAAAAACAGAAAAAGCTTATGTGCAGGGATCACTATAAACTTACCTGCAGTACCTGGAGCCTCGGACCTTGGAGACGGACTTGGAAATGGCAGCAACACCACCTAGTGTTGGGAGGACTGAAAGGTAAGTATAATGGTAAGTATACATACCTAAAAGTTAAAATTTACCTCAGACGTTACCCCACACATGACAAAACCATTACATCCAGACGTGACATTATCGTGACACCAGTAGTGTGGCAAATGGGATGTGCATGTTAGACACAAGACTTTTGATGTATTATAGATAAGATAGAGCCTTCTAATTCAATCACACATGAAGTAAACTGAGCATTGGGGACAGACTGGCACAGCAAGTTGGACAAGTGCCCGTCACCTTTGGGATGTGGATTTAAATCCAGCTCAGACTGATGGGATGAAGATGTCTGGTGACTGTAAGGGCTTTATTTTAAATGGCTTGTGTCAGTTGTAACTTAGATCAGGAATGCAGGTCAGGTTAGCAGCAGTGTCACCTGTCCTAACTGCAGTTGCTGAAGGCTTGACAGACGTTAAGAAACTAATCTAAAGATTTAAGAAATAAGCGGTTTGCAAATTGTAGGCTGTAATATATGTATAAGCATAGTGAGTGGTCAGTGAGAATGAAGGAGTCGAATATTGAGTGTGTAATGATAAAAAGGTGGGGGGGGGGCTGTTAAAATACCCCTTACATAATGATTGGTGCATTACATGGTAAAAATGTGTTTTGTGCTGCTATTTTAGTTTGAACTTAATTAATTTAAAAAGTCTTGAAGGATATAATTTAGAGGATGACCAAGTGTTATTTAATCCACAGTCATTGCAGATCAAGCCATAGTCAACATACAATTGAACTTAGTGTAGACAGAAGCCAGTAGCTTTCATTTTTAATGGAAACGATTTTTAACAGAATATCTACAGAACGGGTAGGGTTATCCTAAAATGAGTATACGTCACTGTATAAGCATTGCATTCAGCCTGAGGACGCACATCTGAGACAGTTGGTAATCCAGCTTTGTACTTTCTTCATACATAGACTATGGGGGAGAAATTGGGCACCTTAGCTCCTCCTGTTAGCGCCTCCGGGGGGCACTGGCGGGGCGCTAAGCACTGACCGACCGGGCACGGTGAGAAGATCGACTCCCGCTATCTTCGGCGGGAGGTTTGTGGCGGCGGTATGGTGTTGCGCCCCGATCTCCTTCGCCTGGAGATCGTGACGTCATCACTGTGCGCATCGCCCTGGTAGTGTCCAGGACCCGAACTTCGGTTCGGCCCCCTGCAGCATCGTTGGGCGATGACATCGACAGCTGCAGGAGACGTTGATCGGGAGGCCGGGCGCTTTGGGGCCGAGGGTTAAAGGGGAGGTTGCCGAGGTAAGTACCTACATTTCTGAAATGGTTTTGGTCAATTCTTTTTCCTTCTCCTTGGCCGCGATCGATCAGCCCGGCACTCTGCTGGAGTGCATGGGGCTGATCGAGCCGGATCGCGGCTGCCGTCGGGGACCAGCTGACTTGTCTCAATGCAGAGCCTGCAGCGATGACCATTCCCTTTAAGGGAGGGAAGGAGCCTCGGAACGCGGCAGTGTTGCACACCTACCGCCCCGCCTGTGTCCTTTAGCGCTCCAGGAAGGAAGTGGAGTGCTTGATTTAGCGCTCCACTTCCTTCCTGGAGCGCTAAACCAAATTTCGTGAAAGCTGGGAATCATTAGCGCCTGGCGCTAAGTTTCCCAGTTTTAAAAGGTTACCGCCCCCAAACGGGGCGATAATGAATTTCTCCCCCTTTGCCTCCAGTTCACATGATGCTATTATGATGGAGGGCTATATAAAAGATAAAGCATTGATTGTGCAAGAAACATGAACTGAATTTGTCTCCTCATAGTGAATCACATTTTGCCTGTAGGCCAAATCAATAAATTTTAAATTAGTCGGATCAATAACTTCCTTCCCCTCACACTTATATACTATACACACAATGATTCAGAAGCATACATTAGAATATAAAACCCAAACATTTCATTTTATTGTGTTAATTTGTACAAAAACATTTCACGACTCCATTATGAAGCTAGGGGGTTTTGCACACTGCAGACTAAAGACCCAAAGTGATGGAAACAGCATATTTTCAGCATGAGTGAACCTGATTGTTAAAATTCAGTTGCTGATTTGTCCTTTGTGTACTAACACTGGTTTAAGATAAGGTCACTGGTTTGCATGTTTTGGGACAGTTTAATAATGGGTTCAAACCTAAACACTGTGGCATTACAAAAAAGGTGACACTGACTTTATCGGCTTGTGCACTCAATAAAGCCATGTAAGTGTGGGAATGCGTACTGTAACCTGGCACAGCGCGTATTAGCAGATGCTACAGCCAATGGAGAAAACTCTGCCACGCAGTGGAAAGACATGGGTTTGTGTCTGTAATCTCTCACCCAGCAAGTTGTAAGACCTCAGCCGTGCAGATGGAGGCCTTGCAAACAGGTCTGCAATCCATCACGGACAGAGAGGTTCATGGTTTGAGGGAGAAGGGGGGATTTTAGCGAGAAAAATGGAGAAAGTGTCGAAATGTGGTTGTGCTAGTGTGATTGGTGCTAGAATCTCTTTCGTTTTCCATTTAGATTAATGACTGTAAAGGAATGAGCCATACCTATTCAGAAAAATACACCATCCTATGAACAGAATTCTGACTTTATTACAATATGACAAACTGGGTTTAAAGATCTAAAAGCCTCAACGACACAAAGCTGTAAATACAGGCTTCTGAGATAAGATGAGTCACAAAGCTGTAAACACCATACAAGCTTTTGAAATGGGAATTGGTTGTTGACACCGAGACAATGGCCTCATTTAAACAGAGGGTTGGAGGTTCCAAGAAGTCTGCAGTTTGGAACCAACACAATAGCTATACCCAGTTTAAGGTGTCATAAAACTAACACTTTGAACAGAAACACAGAACATTAAAAAACCATGTGGCTTTGTAAAAGTAATATCAAATGAAAAACCGGAGACATAAGTCTGTAATACAACCAATTGAAGTAGCTAGGAAAACAATTATGTACTCGGTTGAAGTGGGTTTAAATTTACATATTGTAAAAGATACAAACAAAAGACTTTGTAAATATGACATCAATAGATGCACCAAGCAATCATATTGTTTATGTGTTGAACTTGGAACACACGGAGACAGGAGTCTGGCTTACAACCAGCTGAGGTGATTTAAGAATTGAATGGAAGACCTTCGTAAAAATGGCATCAAATTAAAAACTACTGTCATATTGTTTTTTGTGATAAGTTATGAACACCTACACAGCAGACACAAGTCTGCAAGTTAGCAGCTGAATTGACAGTAAGAATAGAAAGAAGTTAACAGAAGTATGACTGGAGATAATTAGCTTACATCAGCAGAAAACTTCAAAG
Organism: Squalus acanthias; assembly: GCA_030390025.1. NCBI lineage: Eukaryota > Metazoa > Chordata > Chondrichthyes > Squaliformes > Squalidae > Squalus > Squalus acanthias. The sequence goes on from CM059436.1 coordinate 76,330,968, forward strand.
AATATACCACTGAGAAAGGTTATAAAAAATAGAGCTTTCAGATAGGAAGTCAGAAGTCGCTGGAAGGGGCAAGCGATTCTCAACTTCAGAGGCAAGCTCTGTAAGTTTTTAACTCTTTGAGTCTCGGGGATCAAAGGTATTTGATTTTGGTGGATATTCTGGATTAAGAATAAGTAGAAATATAAAAATGTAATGAAGTTAAGATTTGAGAATAAGGATCTCTAATAAGAATTGTAAGCTATTAGTTTTTAGAACTGTTAATGTTGTGACTGAAATCACCAGCTGTTAACTACATGTCGGTTCTTTAATAAATCTATATATTTTTAGAATTGTCTCAAATAGTATTTCTGTATCAAACTCACGAACTCTATCTCTGTACTCTCTTTGGTGAGGAGTTGCAGAATTCTGGGGGAGTTTTCCAGACCCTCATAATATCCGGAAGGTTACAGTCCAGTTAAACTTATTAAAAGTGCTATCTGGAGGACGGTAACATCTTTAAGTCGTTCCTTTCCTTTAGGGAGAGATAGTCTGACCTTTAGACCCAATTAAGCGTCTCTAGGATTCGGCTATCTCTAACTTTAGTTGAAGGTGAACGTCTGGGGAATACGCCTGATCTGGGGTAGCCCGAAAAGGGCTAGGACTAGTAATTATCCCTTCATGACTTGGGTATAGACAAAAGAGGGATGATATTGAAGTTTGCTAATTATGCCAAATTAGGGAGTATGTCAAACTATGAAGAAGAATACAGGAGATCACCAGAGTACATAGACAGGTTTGTGGGGTGGGCAGATAAGTGGCAGATACAGTTCAAAGCAGAGAAATGTGAAGCAGTATACTTTAAGAAAAAGAAATAAAGTATACCTTAAATATAAATGCATGTCTTTCTTTCCAAATGAAATTATTTTAAACAGTGTGCAGGCACAGTGTGAGGGAACAGAAAGATCTAAGGGTGCAGATACATTGATCTTCAAAAGATAGGACATCAGGTAGAAAAAGCCACACAAGCTTGTTTATGGGCGTTGAATGCAAAAGCAAGGACATTTTATTGAATTTGTACAAGGTATTGGTTTTACCACATTTGGAGTAATGCATGCTGTTCTGGGCATTCCATTATATGCAGGATATTGTAGCCACGGTAAGTAATCTCTCTCTCACCTCCTCTCTCTCAGAAGTGAAAAAACTACATGATAATCTAAGTGCTTCATTACAGTATTCCTCTGAAACATTACCTCTGCCAGCGTGTTAGTGAAATCATTTGGAAAAATAAACAAACTCATAAATAGTGTTCGAGCCTGAAGAAGGATGAACTTTCTGTTGCATTGAGAGAATCGTGATAATGTATGTTGAGATATTCTCCACACTGCACATGCTCGTACTGTGTAGGACCATGGGCTTGGTGCCGGGTTTGAGCAGCAGTGATACCTGCCCTCCTGTATGCCTCAGAGACATGGGACATGTACAGCAGGCACCTCAAAGCACTGGAGAGGTACCACCAATGCTGCCTCCGCAAGATCCTGCAAATCCATTGGCAGGATAGGCGCACCAACGTCAGTGTTCTTGCTCAGGCCAACATCCCCAGCATCGAAGCTTTGACCACGCTCGATCAGCTCTGATGGACGGGTCACATCGTCCGCATGCCCGATGCGAGACTCCCAAAACAAGTGCTCTACTCGGAGCTCCGACACGGCAAGAGAGCCCCAGGTGAGCAGAGGAAACGCTTCAAGGACACCCTCAAAGCCTTCTTGAAAAAGTGCAACATCCCCACCGACACCCGGGAATCCCTGGCCCAAGACTGCACAAAGTGGAGGAGAAGCATCCGGGAAGGCGCCGAATACCTCGAATCTGTTCGCCGGGAGTAAGCGAAAGCCAAGCGCAAACAGCGGAAGGAGCGCACGTCAACCCAAGCACCCCACCCACCCGCCCCTTCAACCACCGTCTGCCCACCTGTGACAGCGACTGTAGGTCCCGCATTGGACTCATCAGTCACCTGAGAACTCATTTTTAGTGTGGAAGCAAGTCAGCCTCGGTTCTAAGGGACTGCCTAAGAAGAAGACTGTGTAGGAATTGTAGGCACAAGTCTCGATGGTAATGCTCTACAGCTAGCAGAACGAAAACTCTGGGAAGAAAATCAACTTCAAGCCTAGGCTTTTGAAAGAGGCTGAGACCTCCATGCAGATATTCAAAAACACAAGAGGACAATCTATAGGGAAGTTTCTTCATTACTGTGAAATATGTAATTATTTAAACATCTGTATTCAGTTCGTATTGTTATTTTGACCTCCAGGGATTTGAGTCTGTGAGAAAAATGGCAGATTAAAGATCTTTGTAAAAAATCTTTTCTTAATCAATTTGATAGGTTCCATTTCTGTTCTTTATATCGGCTAATTTTTGTCACTTCTCATAGTTATTGAGTTCTAATTTGTTCAGGTGAAAATTGGTTTTGATGCTTTTTAAGCGATTTGGTTCAGTGCCTGTGTATTTATTATTGATAGATTTTCCTCAGAGTTCATCAAGGGCTCTAATTTTAACTCCAGGTGGATTCCCCACTCAAACCTGAGTTAAAATAACAGCCGGGTCTCAATGATGTCATCGGGCCATAACATGCATATGTAAAGAAGGACCCTGTCAGCTCTGGGCAAGTGTCCTTGCTGCCTGCTCAGGAGAGCAGGTTAAAATTGCAGTTGTTGTGATCATGGTGGATTTCGAACAGGTAAAAGTCAGGGTGATTTTAACTGCCCACCCGCTAGGTTTCTGCTGAGCGAGTAGGGTTAAAATTGCCCCCCTTGATGCTTGTTTTACAAATGTGAAATTAGAGCCAATCAACTGCAAGAAATTTACATATGGGAAAGTATGATGCCTGAGCTGTGACACAGGAAGTGTGACAGATAAGTGTGCCCTGATGCATACTTTTTAATATATTACTGGTGGCTCTCCTGTGGTTTTGTTAACAGTGAGTCAGAGAACACAGTGGGATTACGGAAAGGGATGGTCTTGGAGTTTCATAGTACAGGTGAAGGGGATGTTGGGGTTTGGACCACTGCGGAGGGGGAGATTTTTGGTTTGGTAGCAGTAGAGAGGAGGAGATGTTGGATTTTGGTATTATGAAATAGTTGGTGAAGCTACCTAATTAAATAGCCTGAAAAACTGTGAACTATGGCAGGATGGGAGTTGTGACCAGCCAGTGATTCAAGGGTCTGACTTTGTCAAATTTCCTAGGGTCAGGCAATTTGCACTGAGATTGGGGTCTGGAAACACAGGGGCAAAGGGTCTCGGAGTCTAGGAGCACTGAGGTCGAATTACAGTATGCAGACGACGCTTGCGTCTGCACTCACTCGGAGGTCGAACTCCACACCATCATCAACACCTTCACCGAAGCATACGAGAGCATGGGCCTTACACTAAACATCCGTAAGACAAAGGTCCTCTACCAACCTGCCCTCGCCACACAGTACTGCCCCCCAATTATCAAAATCCACGACAAGGCCTTGGACAACGTGGACCACTTTCCATACCTCGGGAGCCTACTGTCAACAAGGGCAGACGGCGACGACGAAGTTCAACACCGCCTTCAGTGTGCCAGTGCAGCCTTCGGTCGCCTGAGGAAGAGAGTGTTTGAAGACCAGGACCTCAAACCCGGCACTAAGCTCATGGTCTACAGAGCAGCAGTGATACCCGCCCTGCTGTATGCCTCAGAGACATGGACCATGTACAGCAGGCACCTCAAAGCACTGGAGACGTACCACCAACGCTGCCTCTGCAAGATCCTGCAAATCCATTGGCAGGATAGGTGCACCAACGTCAGTGTTCTTGCTCAGGCCAACATCCCTAGCATCGAAGCTTTGACCACGCTCGATCAGCTCCGACGGACGGGTCACATTGTCCGCATGCCCGATACGAGACTCCCAAAACAAGTGCTCTACTCGGAGCTCCGGCACGGCAAGAGAGCCCCAGGTGGGCAGAGGAAATGCTTCAAGGACACCCTCAAAGCCTCCTTGAAAAAGTGTAACATCCCCACCGACACCTGGGAATCCCTGGCCCAAGACAGCACAAAGTGGAGGAGAAGCATCCGGGAAGGCGCCGAACACCTCGAGTCTCTTCGCCGGGAGCAAGTGGAAGCCAAGCGCAAACAGTGGAAGGAGCGAACGTCAACCCAAGCACACCACCCACCCGCCCCTTCAACCACCGTCTGCCCCACCTGTGACAGAGACTGTAGGTCCCGCACTGGACTCATCAGTCACCTGCGAACTCATTTTTAGTGTGGAATCAAGTCATCCTCGGTTCCGAGGGACTGCCTAAGAAGAAGAAGAGAGACTCCCAGGAACCCAGACCATTGAGGAAGGTGGGGCTAGCAGAACTGAGGAGGGATGGAGGGCATCTTATAGCTATGATTGGAGGACAAGCCCAGGATAATCTGGCTGAACCGTCTTGCCTGATGTTTTTCAATTTTATCTCTTGCCTTTTTTCAAGCACAGGACACACAACAAGATGGGAGGCAGCAAGGAGGAGGACTTGTGGGGTTTAGGAACATGGGGCCAGGGTTTCCTGGACTTTTTGTTCATTATTTTTTCATGGAATGTGGCAACACAGCCGTTATTACTCTGAGGGCATTAAGAGACAACCACAGAGTGTGGGACTGGAGTCGCGTGCAGAACAGGCCAGGTAGAGTTGGCAAGTTCCCATAAGTGAATTAATTGGGTTTTTACATCACCTTTCACAGTAATATTTCTGGCGCTAGTTGGCAAAATACCAGATTTATTGAATTCAATTTCACGACTTGGGTTTTTAGTCCAGCACCATAACCATATATCACTGTACCCTCTGGGGGGAGGTGTGGGGGCGCAGCAGAAGTTCCTGGAGTTTGCTGGGGTTGATAATTTTAGTATGAAATTTTATTTTCCTTTATTAACTCTAGTTGAATAAATAGCTCAGCAGATTAGGTTCAAAGTTCTAAGTATAAACAATTCAAGCACAGATGGTCTTAATCATCTTATTTCTCTCCCTGCGTCTTTGACCGTATTTCTCCTTGTCTCATGTAATCTCTTTCCGACGTTAAAAATACCCACACAAGGAAACACACTGGGCCTGAAAATCCTGGGGCTGGAAAGGGCGACGAGCAGGCACATCGCCCGCTGGGAGGGGGGGGTGGGGGGGAGGAGGGCGGGAGGGGGCATATCACCCGCTGGGGGGGGGGGAGAGTGGGAGGGAGCACATCGCCAGCTGGGGAGGGGGGAGGGCATATCGCCCGCTGGGGGGGGGGGGAGAGTGGGAGGGAGCACATCGCCAGCTGGGGCGGGAGGAGGGCACATCGCCCGCTGGGAGGGGGGGTGGGGGGGGAGGGTGGTTGGGGGCACATCGCCTGCTGGGAGGGGGGGGAGGGCGAAGAACAGGCACATCGCCCACTTGGGGGGAGGGCGGGAGGGGGCACATCGCCAGCTGGGGGGGGGAGGGCGGGAGGGGGCACATCACCCACTTGGGGGGAGGGCGGGAGGGGGCACATCACCCACTTGGGGGGAGGGCGGGAGGGGGCACATCACCCACTTGGGGGGAGGGCGGGAGGGGGCAGAATTTGATTCTGAATCTAGTTCCCCAGGATTCCTTGCCATTTAACTTCTGCCCTAAATTCTGGCCAGTAAGGGGGAAGCAAGCAAATCATCTGCCTCCTTGCCCCCATATTAAGGGGCGTGTCCCGGGAGTTCCCGAGCTACCTTGGGAATTCCACCCATTATACTCTTGCAAGGCTTAATAGCAGTCTCGCCAGCTGAGAGCTGGCATAGGTTCCCTTATGGCTCTTGGAAAGACCCCAGAGGGGATCAATTACATAGAATTTTACAGCACAGAAACAGGGCATTCGGCCCAACAGGTCTATGCCGGTGTTATTGCTCCACACAAGCCTCCTCCCACCTTAGTTCATCTTAACCAAACAACATATTCTGCTGTTCCTTTCTCCTTCATGTACTTATCTACCTTCCCCTTAAATGCATCGATGTTAATTGCCTCAACCACCCTATGTGGTAGTGAGTTCTACACTTTCACCACTCTCTGAGTAAAGAAGGTTCTCCTGAATTCTCTATTGGATTTACTAGTGACTGTCTTATATTCACGGCCCCTAATTTTGGACTCCCCCCACAAGTGGAAACATCTTCTCTACGTCTACTCTATCAAACCCCTTCATAATTTTAAAGACCTCTATAAGGTCACCGCTCAGTCTTCTCTTTTCTAGAGAAAAGTGCCCCAGCCTGTTCAATCTTTCCTGACAGTCGCACCCTTTCAGTTACCTTTATAAAAATGTATTTTGGTTCCCTTACGAGATGAAGGCATAAAAGCTTTCTCTTATTTCTTCAGCACTGAGGGTTGCCCTGACATCTGCCGGTAGAACAGGCAGGGCACAGACACAGGCTGGGCACAGGCACAGGCACAGGCTGGGCACAGGCACAAGCAGGGCACAGACACAGGCTGGGCACAGGCACAGGCAGGGCACAGACACAGGCAGGGCACAGGCTGGGCACAGGCACAGGCAGGGCACAGGCTGGGCACAGGCACAGGCAGGGCACAGGCTGGGCACAGGCACAGGCACAGGCACAGGCACAGGCACAGGCCAGGCAGGCACAGGCACAGGCTGGGCACAGGCACAGGCTGGGCACAGGCACAGGCTGGGCACAGGCAGGGCACAGGCTGGGCACAGGCACAGGCAGGGCACAGGCTGGGCACAGGCACAGGCAGGGCACAGGCACAGGCTGGGCACAGGCACAGGCAGGGCACAGACACAGGCAGGGCACAGGCTGGGCACAGGCACAGGCAGGGCACAGGCTGGGCACAGGCACAGGCAGGGCACAGGCTGGGCACAGGCACAGGCAGGGCACAGGCTGGGCACAGGCACAGGCACAGGCAGGGCACAGGCACAGGCTGGGCACAGGCACAGGCTGGGCACAGGCAGGACACAGGCTGGGCACAGGCACAGGCAGGGCACAGGCTGGGCACAGGCACAGGCACAGGCACAGGCAGGGCACAGGCACAGGCTGGGCACAGGCACAGGCAGAGCACAGGCTGGGCACAGGTACAGGCACAGGCACAGGCAGGGCACAGGCACAGGCTGGGCACAGGCAGGGCACAGGCACAGGCTGGGCACAGGCACAGGCACAGGCAGGGCACAGGCACAGGCTGGGCACAGGCACAGGCACAGGCTGGGCACAGGCACAGGCACAGGCTGGGCACAGGCACAGGCACAGGCTGGGCACAGGCACAGGCTGGGCACAGGCACAGGCTGGGCACAAGCAGGGCACAGGCATAGGCTGGGCACAGGCACAGGCTGGGCACAGGCACAGGCTGGGCACAAGCAGGGCACAGGCACAGGCTGGGCACAGGCTAGGCACAGGCAGAGCACAGGCTGGGCACAGGCACAGGCACAGGCAGGGCACAGGCTGGGCACAGGCACAGGCAGGGCACAGGCTGGGCACAGGCACAGGCACAGGCTGGGCACAGGCACAGGCTGGGCACAAGCAGGGCACAGACACAGGCTGGGCACAGGCTGGGCACAGGCACAGGCACAGGCAGAGCACAGGCTGGGCACAGGCACAGGCAGGGCACAGGCTGGGCACAAGCAGGGCACAGGCACAGGCTGGGCACAGGCACAGGCTGGGCACAAGCAGGGCACAGACACAGGCTGGGCACAGGCTGGGCACAGGCACAGGCACAGGCAGAGCACAGGCTGGGCACAGGCACAGGCAGGGCACAGGCTGGGCACAAGCAGGGCACAGGCACAGGCTGGGCACAGGCACAGGCTGGGCACAAGCAGGGCACAGACACAGGCTGGGCACAGGCTGGGCACAGGCACAGGCACAGGCAGAGCACAGGCTGGGCACAGGCACAGGCTGGGCACAGGCTGGGTACAGACACAGGCTGGGCACAGGCTGGGCACAGACACAGGCTGGGCACAGGCACAGGCAGGGCACAGGCACAGGCAGGGCACAGGCACAGGCAGGGCACAGGCTGGGCACAGGCACAGGCAGGGCACAGGCACAGGCAGGGCACAGGCACAGGCACAGACACAGGCTGGGCACAGGCACAGGCAGGGCACAGGCACAGGCAGGGCACAGGCAGGGCACAGGGGCACAGGCACAGGCCGGGCACAGGTACAGGCTGGGCACAGGCACAGGCTGGGCACAGGCACAGGCAGGGCACAGGCACAGGCCGGGCACAGGTACAGGCTGGGCACAGGCACAGGCAGGGCACAGGCACAGGCTGGGCACAGGCACAGGCTGCCGGCCTTGATTATGTTAATGTTAATGTTAAGATGGCATTGGCATAATCCTCCATGAGCACCTGGGAGTCACGCTATATTTCAATTCTAAAGCAAAGAAAAGTGCAAGTGTGCAATCAACACTCTGCTCATCTGCCTTTCTCTCACACCAGCAGCCTTCCTGTTTGAAGTTAAAAAGAAACACGCAACATTAATTTTTATAAACATTTTGCCTTAAAAGAGCTTTTGAAATTTGTTCTCCTTCAATTTATTTCGAAAAACAAATTAATATAATTCATACGGGCTGAGGAGAAAGATCCTACCAGTAATACTGACAGAACCTAACTGACGCAACGATTTTAACCCGACTCGCTCAGCAGAAACCTGATGGGTGGGCAGTTAAAATCACCCTGGCTCTTACCTGTCTGAAAGCCGCCATGATCGCAACACCTGCAATTTTTAACCTGCTCTCCTGAGCAGGTAGCAGCGACACGGGCCCGGAGCCAACAGAGTCCTTCTTTACATATAGATGTCGTGGCCTGACGACATCATTGAGACCCGAATGTGATTTTAACTCAGGCCTGAGTGGGGAATCCACCTGGAGTTAAAATCGGGGCCAAGTAGCACACTGCATGTGCTCATACCTCGACATCCTTGGAACAGCAAATACAGGTGAAGTTGGTAACTCCCTTCAGCTAACAAGGTGATAGTTCTGGGGAAACATTTCAGCTCCATGCCCAGGCTCTTAATAGAGGTCAAGGCCTTCAAGTAAGAATATTAACAATAGCAATGGTATTCAAAGAAAAAAGAGGAATTTGGGGTGGTACCTGTTTCGGTTGCCCCTTTCTGGCCAGTCCGATAAATTCCAACAGAACATTTGCAGGTGCTTCTTCTGCCCACCGACCAATTGTGATGTTACATTTTGAGGCTCTCCCTGAAATCCCACCAATGGCTATAAGTAGGCCCTACAGTGCCATGTCTTAATGTCAAATTGATCTCAGAGAAATCAATTGCCATAAAGGAAGTTTCTTAATTGTGAGAGACTAGAAGCTGTGGAGGAGCAATGGGATTTGGGTGTCCATGCACACAAATCACTAAAAGCTCGTGTGCAGGTACAAAAATAAATTTAAAAAGACCCATGGCATATTGGCCTTTATCTCAAGGCGTTTGGAATACCAAAGTGATGAAGTGATGCTTCAGTTGTTCAGAGCCTTGGTCATACACCATCTGGAGAACTACATCCAGGTTTGGGCACCAAAAAAATACCCTGCAATATCCAAACGTACCTGAATTAAACCAGATTTGGGTATTTATTAAAGTAACTCTGACTCCTTCAGCCTGTCGGTTCATGATTTGGTTCATTGTGCTTCCTTACTACTTGTGATTGTGATGCAACCTCTCTGTGTAATTGTTTATTGCTAGGCACCACGCAAAATGGTTGATGCATTGAGATTATCCAACTAGCCTAAGAAGGGTAACTTATTAACAGGACAGTTGGACCTGTTATTGTTTGGATCAGTCGGGGAATCACTAATGGCGATCTAATGAGCATTGTGATGGATTTGTAAAGAAAGGCATTCTGTAGATCGTTGAAAGTTGCTGTTGTCTCAGTTACGATGACCTCTGCGATCAGCTCTGGTGTTACAGCCAAACACCTTTCTAAGGAGGATATAATACCTCAGACAGCTGAAATTATTAGTACCAACAACACAGCAAACAAGACCATATAATAGGCTTTGTAGGCCACAAGTTGGAGAATTGTTGATATCGTAGCTTTGTGCTGAAGTTATTCAATGGGATCCATATAGCCAAATTATTCATCACAAAAGAAAATAATAGGGACGTCTGGTTACTGAGCTAGAAAGGCAACTCGTTAGATATTTGGTGGTTATAAATGAGAAGCAGTTTACCACATTAGTTGAAACCAGCTATGGGATGTCAACCAGGCCTGGAGCTGTGCAGATGCATTTAATTTTCTCTCAGTCTCTTCCTAAATTTGCAGCAAAAGGAATTCCTCAATAATGTGAGCAGCCCCAGTAACTCCTAACATGATCCATGGTGATCAAAAGAGTTGCAAAATCTGAATGGTACAAGTCCAGTGTCTTTGGCTTGTCAGGTACGTATCTGGGGCACTCGCAACAGGTTTCCCTTTGAAAAAAAATGTACACCCACAGCTTTATTCCATTCATAGGCTTCGCATCAACTGGCAAATGTGATACAAGAGTACCCAAAGATAGCACAGTCACTCAGGCAGATTACGATGCTCTGTGGGGTCCCATGCTCCTCCTCCCATCACCCCCCTCAACAACAACAACTTGCATTTACATAGCGCCTTTAATGTAGTAAAACATCCCAAGACGCTTCACAAGAGCATGATCAAACAAAAGTTTGACACCGAGCCACATGAGGAGACATTAGGACAGGTGGGTGTAGGTTTTAAGGAGCGTCTTAAAAGAGGAAAGAGAGGTAGAGAGGTGGAGAGTTTTAGGGAGGGAATTCCAGAGCTTAGGGCCTAGGCAGCTGAAGACACGGCCGCCAGTGGTGGAGCGATTAAAATCGGAGATGCAGAAGAGGCCAGAATTGGAGGAGCGCAGATATCTTGGAGGGTTGTAGGACTGGAGGAGGGGGTGAGGAAGGGGCTGGAGGATAGGGAGCGGGTGAGGCCATGGAGGAATTTAAAAACAAGGATGAGAATTTTAAAATCGAGACGTTGCTTAACCGGGAGCCAATGTAGGTCAGCGAGCACAGGAATGATTGGTGACCGGGATTTGGTGCGAGTTAGGATACGGGCAGCCGAATTTTGGATGACCTCAAGGTTACGGCGGGTGGAAAATGGGAGGCCGGCCAGGAGTGGGTTGGAATAGTCAAGTCTAGAAGTAACAAAGGCATGGATGAGGGTTTCAGCAGCAGATGAGCTGAGGCAGGGGCGGAGTCGGGCGATGTTACGGAGGTGGAAATGTAGTTATGCTTCACAGATGAGGCAAATGGCAGATAAGGTTTAGCCTTCTCCGAATGCAGAAACCTGTTGACCTGCCTGCTTGCATTGGTTGCTTGGAAGCATGTGGCTAGCAGTGGACAAGTCAAGCTGGCAGTCAGCATGGTGGTGTACAGCAGCTACATTGAGATCTGTACTGGGAAAATAAATCTAATCAGGATGTGAGTGACAACTATGCAGTCATGTGGCTTTAATATTGTTGAGACTCAGCGCAGGTCCAAGCCAGCAGTGGGAAATATGTGAACTTGTGGAGAACTTTAATCATTTCATTGCCTTTACTTTTGAACGGTTTAATTTTCATTAGCAACAGTAAAATACCACAGATCTCCAACTTACTGATAACTAGTTAGGCAAATTAGATTCTCCCATTATTTAGGGGATTGTGAAAGCTATATTTAAAGTGCTGGATATAAAGGCACTTTAGTCAGTTATTTTACATTGAGTGCATTCACTTAGTGGCAAGCTGTTAGCAGTGCATATTTCAGTCCATTGCTTCTTAGTTTAGCACTGGCAGTAAGTGAATTCATCCAACAGGAAGTTAATTGAAATACTTTTTACTTACCACTCTAACAAGTGAGGTGAGGCAACTTGATTTATGCAAATTAACATACAAATGAACACTGCGGTGCTAAAATGGAGAGGCATAAAGCAGACTGTGTGTTCACAGAGAGCGAATTGTTTCATTGATGCAAACATTAATGTCTGCAAAGAGGTCTGAGCATTTATGGTGAATAAAGCTTGACAAAGTTTCCATTTTTCAAAATGCAGGGAACTGTAGAAAACACAATGGTGATTTGCAATCTGTGGATTGCTACAAAATAGCACAACATTTTTCTTTTAGTACTACTCAGTAAAATGTAAACTGGTTATGTTGCAGAATCATGTTGCCCTGTTACATTGCTGCAGTTGATCAATGATAAAGTCACAGTCACTTTTGAATAATGCATCTGTGACATCCTTAGTGCATTGCTCCCATGGGTACGGTAGTGCAGTGGTTATGTTACTAGACTAGTAATCCATGAGTACCGCATTGCTGGTGCAGTGCACTCATCTCACTCAAACAAACAGACCTCATTAGAGAGGGTGCACTGAGAAAGCTGGAGTCTTTGTTTAAAATTGAGCAGATTCAAATCTTCTTTCCGCATTCTGAATATTTGGACCCTGCAAGGATTGCGATCAGCACTCCACTAGTTAAAGGCTTGACAGAGGAGATCCAACAAGAGCAGGAGAGCACTACCCGTAATGTCAGGTGATAGACGTAGCATATTGTCAAGTCTCACTCCTCCATTGCCCACCTAGTCTCCCATTTCAGGCACAGCTATCTGGTTATGATGTCTAAGGAAGCTGAGAATTAATAGGAATGGATGTGCCATCTCCTTCGAGATAGATCTCTGCACAACCCGTAACATCCATATGGAACTGTCAGTGGTCATCAAAGTTAGCATTGCCCTCAAATTTCATGAGTTGCATCCTTCTAACCTAGCTCTGGGGATATCGGCAGTGTCAGCAAATTTGCTGCCCACAAATCATAGAATCATCAAGCACAGAAGGAGGCCTTTCAGCCCATCATACCTGTGCTGACGACAATCCAATAGCTTCATGGCAGCGTTTCTACTGATAGCGACTATTTTTTATCCAGATCTTTTAAACTGAATTCAAATTCTCAAACTGCCTTGGTGAGATTTGACTTTACGTTCCCCAGATTATTAGTCCAGAGATTTTGGGCAAGCCCGCCTTGATCTGCCTTGTAAAATTGTTGCTCCACACGATTGGAGTGCATTAACGCTCGCAGTTCATTTCCTCCCTACAGTAGTTTCTTCAGTGTCGGGACTTGGGCAGTAAGAGATACCACATTCACGACATTGCTAATCACTATTGGGTAATTGCTGCCGGCACATAACTTAATGCTAACTGCAATTTCTAGGCTTACCTGGGCAAACTAGAAGAATCTGAACCTTTGTGCGCGTTGTGCTGCAAATGATACATGGTCCTTGAAGGGTTAAACAGAAAAACGGGTGCTTTTACACGATCCAGAGTGTTGGATACATCAATAATGTACGTCGAGACCAAATTCCAGGCTTACAAAATACAATACAGTGTCAGAGTCATTCTAATGGGATAATGACCCCGGATTAATCATATAATACTTCTTTTTGTGTTCTAAGGTCATGAAGCCTGTCAAAAACCATGTTCAGGAAGCATATTTCATTTGGCTTAATACAACTTCAATCGCGTGTAAATTTCCCAAGCTGTAGAGACGACATCACATCATTCATCAGACCAAATGTATTTAGAGGGTGTAAATTCTTCCTCACATTTCTATGTGTTTATTGTTTCATTTTATTATTAGACCTTTGGGCCCAGTTTTGAAGCATTTTGTTATCCAGGCCAGACCTTATCCAATAGTGCTCTCATGGGTGTTCACATAAATATGTTTCCTCAAGATTAATTGGGGAGAAAATATTATCTGATTTTTCTAAAATACATTGAAAGAAATACTGTTAAATCTTAGGAGTCAACCTTAAGAATGTGTGATGTGCAGCAAGTGACACTCCCTTTAAATAATTACTTGCTGTTAACAGTCTCCTCAAGTGGGTCCTATAGCCTACTGTGAGCCAAGCCAAATCTACTTCAAAAGAATAAAGTAAGAAATGTGATTAAAGTTCCCATATTTGTCTTTAAGGGGACCTCCCCTTTCACTTGCTGCCGTTGTTGAGATTGGCATGCGTTTTCTATAGTACGGGAGACTTTTCAGTGTGGGACACGCAATGAATCAGAATTTCTCTATTCATGCATTCACCTTACCACCCTCAGCTAATTGTGTTTTGTTATTTGCTGAAACAATCAACTCATTGTTTAATGTGAACTATATTTTCCAACAACTTTTCTTTTTTTTTGCTTTGGGAAGTAAGTGTAATGCATAGCTGTCAACAGCCCTGATGGAATGATTTTGTATAACTGCAAGGTTTCAAATCTGGAATGGTTATAACTTGGCTAAAGTTAGTAACTGGTCTGGTCACTCTCAAAGTATGGCGCCTTTTGAGGCCCTTGGGAATTAGGCAATATAGTTCCAAGGCAGTCGTCTCTGCTATTGTCCTTCACCTCTGGAAAGTTGGCTCAGATAAAGTGAAAAGAAATAACGGACTCCTGATGGTTATAAAAATTCACAAAAGGGATCTACTTTGGGTATGAATCTATAAGCATCCAACTAATCCAAATGAAGCACCAAATTTAGCAACAGCGACAATAACAACAACTTGCATTTATATAGCACCTTTAACGTAGTCAAACTTCCCAAGGCGCTTCACAGGAGCAATTATCAAACTAAATTTGAAACTGAGCCACATAAAAGGACATTAGGGCAGAGGACCAAAAGCTTGGTCAAAGAGGTAGGTTTTACGGAGCGTCTGAAAGGAGGAGAGAGAGATAGAGAGGTGGAGAGGTTTAGGGAGGGAATTCCAGAACATAGGAGCCTTGGCAGCTGAAGGCACGGCCACCAATGGTGGAGCGATTAAAATCGGGGATGCTCAAGAGGCCAGAATTGGAGGAATGCAAATCAAGGCAAAGCATAGTTCGATAATGTCTATAGCTTTGCCTTGATTTGCATATGTAATAAACATATGCAACAAAAAAAACTATTATATCTTGGAAATTCCCCATTGAGATCCAAAGTATAAGTAAGGTGATTTCACTCAATCCGTTCACTGCAAACCCATCCACTATTCTGGAATACGAGAGCGCACAGCCCTGAATCCCTTTGAATCAGTTTTTCATTGTAATTGTTAATCAGGTTCCATATGTACACTGACGACACTCAGCTCTATCTCGCCACCACCTCTCTTGACCCCTCCACTGTCTCTGATTTGTCAGACTGCTTGTCCGACATTCAATGTTGGATGAGCAGAAATTTCTTCCAACTAAATATTGGGAAGACTGAAGCCATTGTCTTTGATCGCCGCCGCAAACTCCGTTCCCTGACCACCGTTTCCATCCCTCACCCTGGCAACTGTCTGAAGCTGAGCCAGACTGTTCGCAATCTTGGTGTTGTGTCTGACCCCGAAATGAGCTTCTGACCACGTATCCGCTCCATCACCAAGACTGCCTGCTTTCACCTCCGTAACATTGCCGGTCTCCGACCCTGCCTCAGCTTATCTGCTGCTGAAACCCTCATCCATGCCTTTGTTACCTCTAGACTTGCTTGTATCTAATTCGCACCAAATCTTGTTCATCCATCACCCCTGTGCTTGCTGACTGACACTGGCTCCCGGTCCGACAAAGCTTCAATTTTAAAATTCTCATCCTTGCTTTCAAATCCCTCCATGGCCTCACTCCCCCCTATCTCTGTAACCTCCTCCAGCCCTAAAACCCTCTGAGATCTCTGCGCCCCTCCAATTCTGGCCTCTTGCACATCCCCGATTTTCTTCGCTCCACCATTGGTGGCCGTGCCTTCAGCTGCCTGGGCCCTAAGCTCTAGAATTCCCTTCCTAAACCTCTCCACCTCTCTCTCCTCCTTTAAGATGCTCCTTAAAACCTAGCTCTTTGACCAAGCTTTTGATCATCTGTCCTGATATCTCCTTCTGTGGCTCGATGTCAAAAATGTTTTCATTCATAACACTCTTGTGAAGTGCCTTGGGACGTTTTGCTACATTAAAGGTGCTATAAATTAATGTAAGTTGTTATTGTTGTAATATCAAATCATAGAAAAATAAGCTGGTACAAAACCATAAGCGTTTAAAATTATTGATTTGAAAAGAGAGTAAAACAGTGACAATGAGGCCAATATCAATCATAGAAAGGTAAAAATGGTTATTGCTATACTTTAAAAAAATGGGGAAAAGATGGGTTATTCCAATCAGTATCGATGCTGAATTGAGACACTTTCAACTTGTGCTTCCTTATTGTAGGTGGCACCTAACAAACAAACAGAGAAGCAGTAGTACTGATTCAGGACTTGCCCGTTTTATATCCTTTTCTATCACAAGTAAGAGAGCAGTGCTCCTTCCTGTTCCTACAGTTTCCAGGGCAAAATGGACCTGGACATCCAGTAGATGGGCTAACATTGAAGATAAATAAATCAAATGAAAAAGGAATATTTATTTTACTGAGGAAAATGAGGAAGTGAGAAAGAGGGTTGCAAAAATATTACAAAGTAGGCCTTAAAAGCTCCATGGTCAAGGCTATTCACAGTCTAATACTTGGTCCATGTGCTCTCCTGGACTGGTATCGATCGCCTGAGGGGGTCGGAGAGGAATTCTCCACAGTATTTTTTCCTTTATTGGCCCTGGGTTTTTTTCCCTGTTTATTTTGTGCCTCTCCCAGGAGATTACATGGCTGCGGGGGCGGAGGGAGGGGGAGGATGGGTTGGGTGGGGGAGGGAAGAAGTGTTTAGTCACGATGCTCCGGCCATCATGATGTAGGACAGACTTGATGGACCAACTGGTCTTTTCCTGCCCGTCAATTTTGGATGTCCGTACATTTGTTGAGGTAATAATAGGCAGGCTCATACCTAGACTAAGTAGGAAAAGACTTGGTTGAGTTTGTACATTAAATGCAAATTACTCTCTACTTACCGACAGAGGTGCACCAGCTCTAGGTAAATGTATAGGCAATGGCTTGGGGCTGTGGAATTCTATGATGCTCAGCAGGTTATGGTACAAAAAGGTACAATAATAATCTACTTCCCCAGTACTAAGTGCGGATGCGTTACCTTCAGTCAAGTTATTCAGATATGAGGTTGCCTCGGTTGTGCGGCTAGCGATGCGATTTACAAACGCAAGGATGTCTCATTAAAAACTCACGCTTTAGTCACAAATAAAGCCTCAGTTGCCAAGGACAGTTTCCTTAGAGCAACGTCTGCCATCCTGTCCACTCTACCATCCCATAATGAATGTAGGCAGCACAACAGCCCTAGTTGTAACATTGCATTAAATATTCAGTGCTATGCACATTGAAACATGTGAACAATGGAGGTCTGTGCCCTCTATTGATGTTTTAATCCACCCTCTTTAAAAGGGTGCCAACAGTCCAGAATAGTGTCTGCTGGTGTGTGTGTGCGGGTATGTGTTTGTGCATTTAAATATGTAAGTGCAAGTGTATCCATAGATATATTTTTATACATTTGTGTGGAATCGGGGCAAATTATAGTGATAGATATGGCATTAGAGAGAAACAAAATCGGAATTAAAAACAACATTGTGTGGACACGCGAGAGAAAGAGTGTGAATGTGTGTGTGTCAGACAGAGAATGACACAATGAGACAGACATCTACAATACAGAGAATCAGTAATTATAGTCTTCTCTAGCTGAATGGCACCATTTGAAAAGCCAGTCAGCCCTAGTCAACAAGAGTCAGATCTACAGACTGTTTTACCAGATTTCAATTCATGTTCTCTAATTGTCTGAGCCCGAACCGGAGATGAGGACATTCATTGGGAATTTATGCACTCTCTTTTATTACTTACAATGCAGCTGTCAGCTCACCCCGTATTGTGGATGAGCATAGATCAGAGCCGGAAATCTAGATGGACTTGAACAGTGTCTGTGGGGATGATTTGGACCCAAACCAAACTTCCTTGTGTGCGCTCAAATTAAAAATGATGCTGCTCACATTTCTAGGCATAAACTCACATTTCTCTTTGAAATGCATGTCAAAAATATGTCACATGTAAGGGTTGTGCTGCAGAGGGATTGTACATCACTAATTCATCCAGCTGTGTTGTCATTTTAAGTTGAGCTATCCCATAATTAATACCGCTGGGGAGGGCTTTTCCGAAAACAAGTTAATTTTAGGAATAGAAAAGAGTTATTTCTTGAATTCATCTCACTTTAATTTATCAAGTATTGTTGGGAAATGACACTCCTTAGAGCTAACAGAAACCATTCAGCCGGTTGTCCAGTTATCAAGCATGGATGTAAATGTGCTTAGAGGGCTTGACAGGGTAGATGCTGAGAGAATGTTTCCCCTGGCTGGAGAGTCTAGAACTAGGAGTCATAGTCTCAGGATAAGGGGTCGGCCATTTAGGACTGAGATAAGGAGAAATTTGTTCACTCAGAGAGTTGTGAATCTTTGGAATTCTCTACCCCAGAAGGCTGTGGAGGCTCAGTCATTAAGTATATTCAAGACTGAGATCGATAGATTTTTGAATATTAAGGGAATCAAGGGATATGGGGATCGGGCGGGAAAGTGGAGTTGAGGTCAATGATCAGCCATGATCTTATTGAATGGCAGAGCAGGCTCAAGGGGCCGTATGGCCGACTCATGTTCCTATTTCTTATGTTCTTATGTTCTAATTTTTAGCATAAGTCAAAGCATTCTGAGCCAAACTTCTGAGTGAGGGTACAGGCCTTTAGATTTATTGGAAAAACTAGTGAACATCCTCCCTGCTAGCAGTAGATTGTGGTTCCCAGTTGTCAGATTTTATAACTAAAACTATTGACATGATCTCACTCTGGATACTGATAAGAATATTCAGGACTTCTGGGTGAAGTACAAGCCAAACGCAAGTATCAGTGGAAAGAAGTATTCAAATAAGCAGCTAACCAGGCAACAAACATATTAATAAGACTTGGTTTACCAGGATAATTAGGTCCTGTTACTCTAGTAAAGGGGGTACGGTAGAGTAGTGGTTATGTTACTGGATTAGTAATCCAGAGGCCTGGACTAATGATCTGGAGACATGAGTTCAAGTTAATTAAATAAATCTGAAATAAAATGCTAGTCTCAGTAATGGTGACCATGAAACTACCGGATTGTCATAAAAACCCATCTGGTTCACTAGTGTCCTTTAGGGAATGAAATCTGCCGTCCTTACCTGGTCTGGTCTGGCCTATATGTGTACCAAACCGCTATAGAAAATAATAATAAGAATAAAACCAATGGACCACCCGGCATCGACCCCGGCACTGGTTTCAGACACGACAAAGGGACACCCAGCCCAGTCGACCCTGCAAAATCCTCCTCACCAACATCTGGGGACTTGTGCCAAAATTGGGAGAGCTGTCCCACAGACTAGTCAAGCAACAGCCTGACATAGTCATACTCACAGAATCATACCTTTCAGTCAATGTCCCAAACTCCTCCATCACCATCCCTGGATATTTCTGTCCCACCGGCAGGGCAGACCCACCACGGGTGGTGGCACAGTGGTATACAGTTGGGAAGGAGTGGCCCTGGGAGTCCTCAACATTGACTTCGGACCCCATGAAGTCTCATGGCTTCAGGTCAAGCATGGGCAAGGAAACCTCCTGCTGATTACCACCTACCGTCCTCCCTCAGCTGATGAATCAGTACTCCGCCATATTGAACACTACTTGGAAGAAGCACTGAGGGTAGCAAGGGCACAGAATGTACTCTGGGTGGGAGGACTTCAATGTCCATCACCAAGAGTGGCTCAGTAGCACCACTACTGACCGAGCTGGCTGAGTTCTGAAGGATAAAGCTGCCAGTCTGGGCCTGCGAAAGGTGGTGAGAGAACCAATACGAGAGAAAAACCTACTTGACCTCGTCCTCACCAATTTACCTGTTGCAGATGCATCTGTCCATGACAGTATTGGTAGCAGTGACCACTGCACAGTCCTTGTGGAGACGAAGACCCATCTTCACACTGAGGACACCCTCCATCGTGTTGTGTGGCACTACTACCGTGCTAAATGGGATAGATTCAGAACAGATCTAGCAGCTCAAAACTGGGCATCTGTGAGGCGCTGTGGGCCATCAGCAGCAGCACAATCTGTAACCTCATGGCCCAGCATATCCCTCACTCTACCATTACCATCAAGCCAGGGGACCAACCCTGGTCTATGAGGAGTGTAGAAGAGCATGCCAGGAGCAGCACCAGGCATATCTAAAAATGAGGTACCAACCTGGAGATGCTCCAACACAGGACTACATGCATGCTAAACAGCAGAAGCAGCATGCCATAGACTGAGCTAAGCGATTCCACAACCAACAAATCAGATCAAAGCTCTTCAGTGCTGCCACATCCAGGCGTGAATGGTGGTGGACAATTAAACAACTAACGGAAGAGGAGGCTCCATGAACATCCCCATCCTCAATGGTGGAAGAGCCCAGCACGCAAGTGCAAAAGACAAGGCTGAAGCGTTTTCAACCATCTTCAGCCAGAAGTGCCAAGTGGATGATCCACCTTGGCCTCCTCCTGAGGTCCCCACCATTACAGAAGCCAGTCTTCAGCCAATTTGATTTACTCCACGTGATATCAAGAAACGGCTGAGCGCACTGGATACAGCAAAGGCTATGGGCCCCGACAACATCCCAGCTGTCGTGCTGAAGACTTGTGCTCCAGAACTAGCCGCGCCTCTAGCCAAGCTGTTCCAGTACAGCTACAACACTGGCATTTACTCGACATTGTGGAAAACTGCCCAGGTATGTCCTGTCCGCAAAAAGCAGGACAAATCCAATCCGGCCAATCACCGCCCCATCAGTCTACTCTCAATCATCAGCAAAGTGATGCAAGGTGTTGTCAACAGTGCTATCAAGCGCCACATACTCAGCAATAACCTGTTCACCGATGCTCAGTTTGGGTTCTGCCAGGACCACTTTGCTCCCGACCTCATTACAACCTTGGTCCAAACATGGATAAAAGAGCTGAATTCCAGAGGTGAGATGAGAGTGACTGGCTTTGACACCAAGGCAGCATTTGACCGAGTGTGGCATCAAGGAGCCCTAGTAAAACTGAAGTCAATGGGAATCAGGGGGAAAACTCTCCACTGGCTGGAGTCATACTTAGCACAAAGGAAGATGGTTGTGGTGGTTGGAGGTCAATCATCTCAGCCCCAGGACATCGCTGCAGGATTTCCTCACATCAGTGTCCTAGGCCCAACCATCTTCAGCTGCTTCATGAATGACCTTCCCATCATAAGGTCAGACGTGGGGATGTTTGCTGATGATTGCACAGTGTTCAGTTCCATTCGCAACTCCTCAGATAATGAAGCAGTTGATGCCTGGACGCAGCAAGACTACACTCCATAACATTCAGGCTTGGGCTGATAAGTGGCAAGTAACATTTGCGCCACACAAGTGCCAGGCAATGATTATCTCCAACAAGAGAGAGTCCAACCACCATCCCTTGACATTCAATGGCATTACCATCGTCGAATTCCCCACCATCAATGGCCTGGGGGGTCACCATTGACCAGAAACATAACTGGACCGGCCACATAAATACTGTGGCTACAAGAGCAGTTCAAAGGTTGGGTATTCTGTCGAGAGTGTCTCACCTCCTGACTCCCCAAAGCCTTTCCACCATCTACAAGGCACAAGTAAGGAGTGTGATGGAATACTCTCCACTTGCCTGGATGAATGCAGCTCCAACAACACTCAAGAAGCTCGACACCATCCAGGACAAAACAACCCGTTTGATTGGCACCCCATCCACCACCTTAAACATTCACTCCCTCCACCACCGGCCTTGCCAGCGACGCCCACATCCCAGGAATGCATTTAAAAAAAGCACAGTGTTAGTAATCCTGATAAAGAGACAACATGAATATTAATGCTGATGATGGTGAACCTGAACATGTCATCCATGTTTTTCACTATTGGCCCATGAAGATGAAAACGCTGCTCTATTGAGTAAAAGTGCTAGCTGATCTTTTCATAGTTTCTCTTCCATTCTCTTCCAGCCACATTGACACACTAGTGCAGGTGACACATAGGGGGGAATTTTAACCCAAAAGATAGGTGGATTGAGGTCGGGTGGGAAGTTAAAAATCTGAATCCCAACCATAATCGACCTCCAACCCGTCCACTTCTGGTATTAATGGGGGCGGGATGGGGGGCGGGCATCCAACCCACTCCCAGGAGACAGGTCACCCAATTAAATATTATAATGATGCTGGCATGCCTCAGATTTAACCACCATTTTAAATTTAACAGTGGCTGGTCGGGTTTTGCAGGCGATGACTGCTGAATCCAGGAGGTAAGTGCCTTTACACTTACCTCCCAGATCCAGCGTCCCTGCCAAATCCACACCCACCCCCCCGTGATCGGAGATACCCCCCAGAAGTTAAATTCAGCAGGGCCTGCGGGAAACCTGTTCTCCGGGGTTTCCCAGCCGCTTCCAAGTCCCCCACCGCTCCCAACCCACCAAAGTATTAAAATTCAGGCCATATATTCTTCTAGACACTGTGTGTGTGTGGGAAATGAGTGTGTGGAGTGGGCGTGTATGAGGGGAGTGTATATCAGGAGAGTGTGTTTGTGTATAGGGTCTGTGTGGTGGCGTGTGTGTGTGTGTGGGGAGGGGACTGCGTGTGGGGAGTGTGTGTTTGTGTGGAGATTGTGCATGTGGGGAGTGTGTGCCTGTGGGGAATGTGTGCGTGTGTGGGGAATATGTGCGTGTGTGGGGAGTGTGTGCATGTGTGGGGAGATTGTGCATGTGGGGAGATTGTGTGTGTGGGGGACGTGTGCATGTGGGGAGATTGTGCGTGTGGAGAGTGTGTGTGTGTGGGGAGATTGTGTGTGTGTGTGTGTGTGTGTGTGTGTGTGTGTGTGCGTGTGGGGAGATTGTGCGTGTGGAGAGTGTGTGTGTGTGGGTGTGTGGGGAGATTGTTTGTGTGTGTGTGTGTGTGTGTGGGGAGATTGTGTGTGTGTGTGGGGGTGTGTGTGTGGGGGTGTGTGTGTGTGCGTGTGGAGAGTGTGTGTGCGTGTGTGTGGGGAGATTGTGTGTGTGTGTGTGTGTGTGTGTGTGGGGGTGTGTGTGGGTGTGGGTGTGCGTGTGGAGAGTGTGTGTGTGCGTGTGGGGAGATTGTGCGTGTGGAGAGTGTGTGTGTGTGTGTGGGGGTGTGTGGGGAGATTGTGTGTGTGTGTGTGTGTGTGTGGGGAGATTGTGTGTGGGGGTGTGTGTGGGTGTGTGTGGAGAGTGTGTGTGTGTGTGTGTGCGTGGGGAGATTGTGTGTGTGTGTGTGGGGGTGTGTGTGGGTGTGTGTGTGTGTGTGTGCGGGGGTGGGGGCGTGTGCGTGTGGCGAGTGTGTGTGTGTGTGTGTGTGGGGAGATTGTGTGTGTGTGTGTGTGGGGGTGTGTGTGGGTGTGTGTGTGGGTGTGTGTGTGGGGGGTGTGTGTGTGCGTGTGGAGAGTGTGTGTGTGTGTGTGTGTGTGGAGAGTGTGTGTGTGTGTGTGTGTGGGGGTGTGTGTGTGTGTGGGGAGATTGTGTGTGGGTGTGTGTGTGGGGGTGTGGGGAGATTGTGTGTGTGTGTGGGGGTGTGTGTGTGGGGGTGTGTGTGTGTGTGGGGAGATTGTGCGTGTGTGTGTGGGGAGATTGTGCGTGTCGGGAGTGTGTAGGAAGTTCCTTCTCCGGTCTTCCATGGCCTTGCTGCCTGTCCCTCCCAGTTCCTGGTGATCTGTGGAGACTGGGTGCCAGGCTCAAAGCCTGTTTCTCCTGGGTCCGCTTCCAGATGTATTCCCGTCCTGTACTAGGAGAGGAAAGTGAAGTGGGGAGGGCTGTGATGCCACTCCTGTCTCATTGAAATCTGACTTGAATGCTTCCACCTGCTCCAGGTGAAAGCTCTTTATCCCGAACCTCTCACCGCTCTGGGGGACATTTCTCATAAACCGCCAGAAATTCCCAGGCAGCGGAAAGGGGGCAGAAACCCAGCATCATGGATCTTCGCTCCTTTCTCCTCTCTTTTACACCTGGGAATTGAACATTCCCCAGTTGTAAAGCAGAGGAAAGTTCATCCCAATATCACAATAAGATCCATCTGTCTATACATTTCCATCAAAATATGCACAGGGAAGCTACATTCTAATGGGGTACATCAAACTCTCTAATGTGGCATCCATTTCACTACCAAAAGCGTGGGAACACCACCACCTCCAAGTTCCCCTCCAAGTCACACACCATCTTGACTTAGACATTTATCGCCGTTCTTTCATCATCACTGGGTCAAATTCCTGGAACTCCCTACCTAACAGCACTGTGGGAGTACCTTCACCACACGGACTGCAGCGGTTCTAGAAGGCGGCTCACCACCACCTTCTCAAGGGCAATTAGGGATGGGCAATAAATGCTGGCCTTGCCAGCGATGCCCACATCCCATGAACGAATAAAAAATAAAAATGTGCAATAGAGAGCAGCAAACATGCCATCCCCTTTTACCTGATACCAACAAGTTTCTTCTTCATTTTCAGACGGGTGCAATGGACCTGGGGGACGGTATGGAGTTGGTCAGTGACATCCTTTGTTGCACCTGTGCTTTTACTGGAAGGTAGTATTCAGCTCCATATCGGCCCACTTTCTTTTGATACACTTTCTGCAGCAGGATCTCCAACTCTTCAGCATCAAAGGGATGGATAAGTGTTGGCAACATACTTCCTGCATGCTTTTGTGAATAATGAGTCTACTTTTCTGTCCCGATATAACTTGCCTTTTAACGGCTAGCTGAAGCCCTTTGAAAGCTGCTCTCTAGTTGGATTTTCTGATCCTCGCTACAGACCAAGCTCTCTCAGCAATTTTCTTCTGTGCTTTTGGCCTATTCAAGTTAGGGGGAAGGACATTGGACCTGGCCAATCTTTTATGCTGCAGGCATAGGCGAGCCTTGCGTTATCCATCGGTACAGCCCCATTTTTACCTCTGTGTCGTTTATTCCAGCATAAATAAAGTAGAAATTATAATGGCTGTAAAAATAATGCTTAGTAGGGTTCATACATGGAGAAGCAGCTAGTTGCATTTCTTTTGAATAAGTTAATGACTTCAACTTATTAGTGCCTAATTATTGTGACGAGATTCATCATCATCATCATTTATAAGCATGGACTCTTCAGCACTGATAGAAACACTGTGCTTGCTAGAGATATTCAGTAAGCACTTAACAACAACTTGCATTTATATAGCACCTGTAATGTAGTAAAGTGTCCCAAGGTGCATCACGGGAGCATTATCAAACAAAATTTGACACTGAGCCACAAAAGGAGAGATTAGGACAAATGACCAAAAGCTTGGTCAAAGAGCTAGGTTTTAACGAGCATCTTAAAGGAGAAGAGAGAGGTAGAGAGGTGGAGAGGTTTAGGCAGGGAATTCCAGAGCTTAGGGCCTAGGCAGCTGAAGGCACAGCCACCAATGGTGGAGCAACTAAAATCGGGGATACGCAAGAGACCAGAATTGGAGGAGCGCAGATATCTAGGCGGGTTGTAGGGCTGGATGAGGATACAGAGGTAGGGAGGATCGAGGCCAAAGAGGGATTTGAAAACAAGGATGAAAATTTTAAAATGCACGCGTTGCCGGACCGGGAGCCAATGTTGGTCAGTGAGCACAGGGGTGATGGGTGAGTTGGACTTAGTGCGAGTTAGGATACGTGCAGGAGAGTTTTGGATGAGCTCAATTTTATGTAGGGTTGGGAAAATCGAGACTACCAAGGTCCTATCTCCTTGTTCTGGTGGTTCAGTTGGATGTGAAAAATCCCCATGGCACTATTCAAAGAAGAACAGAGGGCGCTTTGGTGACATTTTACCATTTCAATCAACAGCAGCAGTTCAGCTGTTTGTGGGGCCTAGCAATGTGCAAAATGGCTGCTATATTTTCCTACCAACAATTGCTGTTCATCAAAGTACATTACATATGTGAAGTGTTTTGAGATTTTTCTGGAACATGTAACAGGGCTAAATAAACTGGCCTTGAATTTGCACAGGGCCTGCCGGCAGACTCCTGGCAGAAGACCTTTGGGAGTATGGCGTAAAGTCCACTAATTAAGCCGGCTCCAGGATACACCAGGTGTCGACCTCAGTGCTACGTTTCTGGGAGTCCCATTGGGGGTGGGACCTCCGTCCACCCAACATGTAGCCCTGACGTCATGGGGGCATGGCTAGAGGGAAGGAATTTCCAGATTCAGCAGTTTCTTGGTCGCAGCCTGGCAGGAGACTGCTTGCCGGTGTGCCCAGATGAATGAAGTGTACCGTTTGCTGGAGTGGTGGAAGTGTGGTCCACATGGGGGTCCAGGCCTCAGGTTTTGGCCACAACCTGAAAAAAAATGTTTAACATTTGATTTCATCCCTTTACAAAGGGGACTGATTGGCCACCAATAGAAATCTTTTTTGCTGGTCTTCTCAACACCATCCCTCCCCTCCACCTCCCAGAGCGGCTTGGCTGTGCCACGTTTTCCAGGCAGGCACCCATAGTGGTCCAGGCACCCGCCATTGAGATGCCACTCAGGGAAAGATTGGCCGATTAAACAGGTGCATCCCAGCATTTAAGTCATTCAATCTTTGGCCCCTTAAGTTTTTCTAAAGATAATGGGTTAAAAATTGAGTAGTGCCCTGCTAACTTCGCTGGGGCGCTACTTTTAGCGCCACGGAAAAATTAGCACCACGCGCCGGAAATTGAGTGGTTGCGTCCCAAGAGGGAAGCGGGGCGCTACTGGAAGCGCCCTGCATCCCTCTTGGGGCGCTGTGAGTCAATATCGCGGCGCTACGTGCCGCGGTATTTCAGGCCTTCCTCCTCTACTTAAAGGGGAGGGGCCTTACACAGCTCAACTCGGGGCCCAGCTGGGCCCCCAGGGATCGGGAGTGCCGGCAAAAGAGCCCGGCACTCAAGAGAAATGCCGGGCTCTTGGAGCGCAGCCGTCACTCCGCGGGGGGGGGGCGTTTCAGGAGGCCGGGGACGGGAGCGCAGGCAGGTGCTAGCAGGCGGATAGCAACAAAAATGGCCGCCCTGCACCTCGCCTTTAAATAGCGCCTCCCCGGCCGCAGGTCGGCCCCCCCTGACCCCGTCAGACATAGAGCCCGGCGGTAAGTCAGGGGGCGCTCCCGAAGATCGCGGCTAGGGCGCAAGCGGGGTGCT
Organism: Squalus acanthias; assembly: GCA_030390025.1. Classification (NCBI taxonomy): domain Eukaryota; kingdom Metazoa; phylum Chordata; class Chondrichthyes; order Squaliformes; family Squalidae; genus Squalus; species Squalus acanthias. The sequence goes on from CM059436.1 coordinate 76,357,988, forward strand.
GTGCACGGTGATGACATCATTGCCGGTGGCGCAGTGCCACGGGGCGCTACTGATTAGCGCCGCCGCTAACCTCCCGCTGAATTCCGCGGGAGGCGTGGGCGGTGCCGCGCCTGGGAGCTGGTTGCTTTGCGTCCCGGTAGCGCCCTCTTAGGGCGCTAACGGGAGGCACAAAGCAACGAATTTTAGGCCAATGAATAAACAAAATAGTTGCACTGATTAAAATGTACACGCTTGGTTTTAAATATTAATGACTCTTACTTTTGACACTTTAGCAGGTCAAGGAAAAACTCAGATAGACAGGGAGAGGCACCAATTAAGAAGTTAGTAAGAGAAGCAAGAAGAAAGCAGTGTCAGCAGATTGAGAAAGGACATCGTGACACGGATATGAGAAGCAGCAGTGTGGCTTGTGGGCAATCCTTTTTTAAGGTACAGTAAAAAAGCTGAATATGCTTGTGCCTTAGCCAAACATAATTCCCGTCATGTATAATTCCAGTTTACCATCCCAATCCTTCCCATTTTATGGCGGTCCTAAACCTAGCTTAACATATCAAACTTGAAATCCATTCACCTGATTTTAAGAAAAAAAGACTTGCATTTCTATAGCGCCTTTCACAACCTTAGGGTGTCCCAAAGTGCTCTGCAGCCAATTAAGTATTTTTGGAGTGTAGTCACTGTTGTAATATAGGAAATGCGGCAGCCAATTTGTGCACAGCAAGCTCTCACAAATAGTAATATGATAATGACCAGATAATCTGTTTTCATGATGTTGTTTGAGGGATAAATATTGGCCAGGTCACCGGGGAGAACTCCCCCGCTCTTCTTCGAAATAGTGCCAAAGGATCTTTTACATTCACCTAAGGGGGCAGACGGGGCCTCGGTTTAACGTCTCATCTGAAAGACGGCAGCTTGGACAGTGCAGCGCTCCCTCAGTACTGCATTGAAGCATCAGCCTAGATTTAGTGCTCCAGTCTCTGGAGTGGGACCTGAATCCACAACCTACTGACAGAGTGCTGCCCACAGAGCCATGGCTGACACTCATCAGGATTTAACTAAACTAAAAGCATACAAGTGACAAATTTCCACTCCGTGTTATGAATTCTACAGAAGATAGTAATTTTAGTCATTCTGGTTTGAGTGCGCTTTGGAGGCTGCCAGATGGCCAACATCGGATGCAGTCATTTAGTGCAATAAAACGGCAATCTATAATAAGGGTTGATTCATAAACATGCACCATTCGCTGCTACTATGGGATGCATTCTTCAGCCAAATATAAAATATCTTTCCATCCACACCCCATTTCCTGTCTAGTCCCTTCCTTACCCAGAGAGCTTTATACATATTAAATCACTGAATCTCTGCGAAATCTGCCAGTAATTTTGTAAAACATCACTTTGATCCACATCATTAGTGCCTCCATATGAGGTACTGATCCAGTTCAGACTTTTTTTTTGCACACTATATCAGAACCGCGAGAAAATCTCCTTGAGGCCATTTAAAATGACATAATCCTTGAAACACTGTCTAATAATGTTGGCACGGCTTTCCTGTGTGGGCTCTCATTAGGTTTCTAATAGTAGTAATGTATCAAAGTTGTGGTATACCATATAAAGCATTTCTTACATTTTTGGAAAAAGGAATGTGATTTATTTTCATTTGTACAAGATGAAAATACTGGCAGAGCTACACGAATCTACATTTTCTACCAAAATAATGTCAGCAAAGATACGTTTAATGTTTAGCATTAATGCACATTTAGTGATCACCGATGTTAGACTTTGTAATTTAAATTTAAAATAAAATTGTGCCACAAATATTCCATGATTAGTAAAACATTTAATCACAGAAAATATCCCTGATTTCTGGTTTCCGGTTCCCATTCACAAGAACATAAGAACAGAGGAAATAGGAACAGGAGTAGGCCATGCCGGTCCCTCGAGCCTGCTCCGTCATTCAATAAGATCATGGCTGATCTTCTACCTCAACTCCACCTTCCTGCAATATCCCCATATCCCTTGATTCCCTTAGTATCCAAAAATCTATCGATCTCTGTCTTGAATATACTCGATGACTGAGCATCCACAGCCCTCTGGGGTACAGAATTCCAATGATTCACAGCCCTCTGAGTGAATAAATTTCTCCTTATCTCAGTCCTAAATATTTATGAATATTTAGAAACTTAACTGGACCAGCCACATAAATACTGTGGCAACAAGAGCAGGTCAGAGGCTGGGTATTCTGTGATGAGTGTCTCACCTCCTGACTCCCCAAAGCCTTTCCACCATCTACAAGGCACAAGTCAGGAGTGTGATGGAATACTCTCCAATTGCCTGAATGAGTGCTGCTCCAACAACACTCAAGAAGCTCGACACCATCCAGGACAAAGCAGCCCACTTGATTGGCACCCCATCCACTACCTTAAACATTCACTCCCTCCACCACCAGCGTACTGTGGCTGCAGTGTGTACCATCTACAAGATGCAACTCGCCAAGGCTTCTTCGGCAGCACCTCCCAAACCCGTGACCTCTACCACCTAGAAGGACAAGGGCAGCAGGTGCATGGGAACACCACCACCTCCAAGTTACCCTCCAAGTCACACACCATCCTGACTTGGAAGTATATCGCCGTTCCTTCATCACCGCTGGGTCAAAATCCTGGAACTCCCTCCCTAACAGCACTGTGGGAGTACCTTCACCACACGGACTGCAGCGGTTCAGGAAGGCAGCTCACCACCACCGTCTCAAGGGCAATTAGGGATGGGCAATAAATGCTGGCCTCGCCAGCGACGCCCACATCCCATGAAAGAATAATTAAAAAAAATGGCTGACCCCTTATTCTGAGACTGCGGCCTTTAGTTCTAGACTCCCCAGCCAGGAGAAACATCCTCCCTGCATCTACCCTGTCAAGCCCTGTAAGAATTTTAAATGTTTCAATGAGATTGCCTTCTCACTCTACTAAGCTCTAGGGAATATAGACCTAGTCTACTCAATCTCTCCTCATAGGGCAATCCCTCATCTCAGGAATCAGTCTAGTGAACCTATGTTGCCCTCCCTCTAAGGCAAGTAGATCCTTCCTTAGGTAAGGAGACCAAAACTGTACACAATGGTTTAAGCAAAGCGGTTTATGGATTTTCTTAATTTTCTGAGAAACCAGTTGGCTATTGCTAGAATGGAAAGAAAGAAAGACTTGCATTTATGTAGCGCCTCAGGACATCTCAAAGCGCTTTACAACTGATGGAGAACTTTTTGGAGTGTAGTCACTGTTGTAATGTAGGAAACACGGCAGTCAATTTGAGCACAGCAAGCTCCCACAAACAGCAATGTGATAATGACCAGATAATCTGTTTTAGTGATGTTGATTGAAGGATAAATATTGGCCCAGGACACCAGGGATAACTCCCCTGCTCTTATCCAATCTATTCGCCCACCATCTATTCTCACTTGTTTACCACTCGACAAAACACATCAGGGTGAATTTCCATGGGGGGGTTTCTCCCGCTCGTATGTCATAACTTCAGTGAAAAAGCCGCGGAGACCATAGATCAACGGCATAAACACCATTTATAGCCAAAGGAGAAACAAACGCAAAATACTGCAGATGCTGGAAATCTGAAATAAAAAACAGAAAATGCTGGGAACACTCAGCAGGTCAGGCAGCATCTGTGGAGAGTGAAACAGAGTTAACATTTCAAGTCGATGACCTTTCGTCAGAACTGGAAGAAGTTAGAGATTTAACAGTTCAGAAGCAAGTACAGAGCCAGGGGAAAAGGGGGGGGAGGGAAGAACAAAAGGGAAGAACTGTGATAGGGTGGAGGGCAGGAGTAATTCAATGACAAAAAGGGATGATGGTACGAGGCAAAATGGGGTGGTAGTGGACAAGTAAAGAAACAAAAAATGGGTCTCGAGGAGCTGTAAATGGCAACAGCAGAACCATTACCAGCATCTAACGTATGAGAATTATCCTGAAGTAGGAGAAGGGCATTTTGATGCGAGAGTGGCGATGAGACTGCAGCATTGTAGCCCCGATAGTTCGACTAGTGCTCACCATTAGTGTGGTTCCATTCTAGCTGCAAAGCCTCGCCAATTGCCCCTTAAGTGTGTACAAATAGCGTTTGTTTATTGCTTCATATCATCTGCATTTTCACACGGTAAGGTGCCATTGGTAACTTAATCCATCGAATAGCAAACTGGGGATTAACTATTTGCGAAATGTTAATAGACCTGGTTTAATTTCTGCTTGCAGTAAAGAAGAGGTGAAATACCGAACTACACAGGGAAGGAGACTGCAACCTAATGAACTTAATGAAACACCAGGTTTAAATTAGAGTTAGCTCCGATTTTCCGTTGCCTGTTCTGCCTGATTTGGGTGGCGCGGGATGGGAAATTGACCAGCGAGCTGTTCGTTGATTACCGCCAGTTCCAGAATTTTCTATTGGAAGTAACAACAAACGTTGAATCAATCCATCCCATATATGGGCAAAAGCAAAATACTGCGGATGCTGGAAATCTGAAATAAAAACAGAAAATGCTGGAAATGCCATTATTGCCGCAGCAACTTTGTACATAAGAGATGTCTGTACGTTACTGGGGTCTCGGTTTGTTGTGGTGAGCAAGATGGGAATTCACATTTAAATTCCCCCAAGCGAATGTCATTGATTGCAGGGCAATTGGTTACACTTGCACACTCTAAGTAGTTAAAAATAAAATGGTTGTCCTCTTTGGCTGTCTTGATAGCAGCTAGCCCTGCTCTGTAGGCCCTCGTGGCCATATTCTACCCCCTGAAAGGTGGGCTTCCCAGGGCAGATGGGAATCCCACTGGGAGCCTACCAAAGATATCATCATTCAACTGACCCCAGAAATCCACCCAGTGGATCAGTGGTGGCCCAATCTCATGGGTACAAAGCCCACTATACTGTAGGTTAAGATTGTACAATATCACCAGCAGAGCAGTCACTGACTTTCATTCTGACTGATCTCCCCAAAAATGGCTCCTCGGAGTCAGAGCTGGATTAAGAATTCTCGGGGTTCCCTGGACACCAATTATATTCAGGGGGTCCCTCCGCAATCCCCGCACAACCCCTGCCCCCTAAAACACAAACTCTGCCTTGCCACCTTCTGAGAGTATTTTGTTTTGAGATTCAGCAGTTCTCCTGCATTATGGTGAGTTTACTTTGGAGGCCCCATATCTGGCTGGGGCCCCTGGGCGTGGGCTCATAGGTCCGTGCGCTAATGCCCGCCTGCACTGAATCAATAGGTGTGAGCCGTGTTAATCCACTGACCTGGCGTTAAGCAGCTTTTTCCGTTGCCTGGTAAGTGTTTGTTAAGCGACAACAATTGGATTTGTTGGAAATTGTTCAGACTTGACTTCAACTGCACATCACACTAATGACACCTGAACAAAAGCTATTGTTCCAGCAGCGGAAGGTGGGGCGGAAGTCCAACAAGTAGTCGGGTCAAAGACATTGACTGGATCTCTCAGGCTGTTACAATGCACATGACAGCATTAGTGCAGCAACAATTCTATGCTCAACCCTGCTCCTCACATGCCGATCGCCCTGCATCAGAATTGGTTGTACCAGTGTCAGACTACACTCCATAACATTCAGGATTGGGCTGATAAATGGTAATTAACATTTGCGCGTGCAATTGCCAGGCAATGACTATCTCCAATGAGAGAGAGTCTAATCACCTCCCATTTTCATTCAACGGGATTACCATCACTGAATCCCCCACCATCAACATCCTAGGGGTCACCATTGAACAGAAAAGTAACTGGACCAGCCACATGAATACTGTGGCTACAAGAGCAGGTCAGAGGCTGGGTATTCTGCGGCGAGTGTCTCACCTCCTGACTCCCCAAAGTCTTTCCACCATCTACAAGGCACAAGTCAGGAGTGTGATGGAATACTCTCTACTTGCCTGGATGAGTGCAGCTCCAACAACACTCAAGAAATTCGACACCATCCAGGACAGAGCAGTCTGCTTGATTGGCACCCCATCCACCACCTTAAACATTCATTCCCTCCACCACCGGCGTACCGTGGCTGCAGTGTGTACCATCTACAAGATGCACTGCAGCAACTCGCCAAGGCTTCTTCGACAGCACCTCCCAAACCCGCGACCTCTTCCACCTAGAAGGACAAGGGCAGCAGGCACATGTGAGCACCATCACCTGAAAGTTCCCCTCCAAGTCACACACCATCCTGACTTGGAAATATATCGCCGTTCCTTCATCGTTGCTGGATCAAAATCCTGGAACTCCCTCCCTAACAGCACCGTGGGAGTGCCTTCCCCACAGGGACTGTAGCTATTCAAGAAGGCGGCTCACCATCACCTTCTCAAGGGCAATTAGGGATATGCAATAAATGCTGGCCTTGCCAGCGACACCCACATCCTGTGAATTAATTAAAAAAATCATACAAGCCTTCTTTTGGCAACTCACTCAACTTGAATGGACATCAGAATGGTGCAAGCTATATTTATTTGGTATCATTACACACTCAGCAGTTTTATGTCTCGTGCTGGTAATCTGTATCTCTGGCTGTTTCAGACAAGTAGTTTATTCTTTGCATCCCCATCTGTGACATTTATCATCCTTAGCATTGTCTCACTGTGATCCCTGCTTGGCTGTACCAGCACAGACTGACAGAGTGAAACTTGCCTCTGTAGGTGTGAGGAGATCAGACTTCTTACCCTCTATACTGCCTGTTCCAAGTTGGACAGGCACCATCCTGCTCGGCTGACCTACATGGATCCTTTGTCTGAACTCCCTTTCAGAATTGAGGCTGCCCATAGAGGTTGGCATGTGCATTTACTCATTGTATCTTTCGCATGCAGAAGTACCTCCATTCATACGAAGCATTCATTGCCCCAGTTCTCTCATGGAAGTACTGCATTGGTTAGCGCGGTTCAACAGTCAAGGAATTCAAGTCTGTAAGGGCAGACTTTCCTTGCATGCCTGCTTATGGTAAGTGCTTGTCATGCATAACTGCATTGTTTGCTTACATTAGCAGATTGCTTTAGATCTGACAGATTCTTTCATAGATAATTCCAGATCCTGCATGTCTGGACACAGCGTTGACCTTTACTCCCATACCTGTTGCACAGGGTGGTTCTGGGTTGGGGGGATGAGGGGGAGGAGTGACCATCCATCTTATCATTTCCACCCTGCTTCTTTCTCACTCCTTCCAGGAGAGCATCCAATGCCTGATCAGCGAACCCTACTTCCCTCTGTCTAGAAGCTCCCATTGTTGAGGCAGGTTTTTTGAGTAAGCTGCTGCCCTGGGCTCTCCCTGTGCTATTTTCAGGTTAAAAGGATAGTTTGTGGAGCTACCAGGTGCTCATCAGTATAATTGAATCTGCCACTCAATTAGATAATCAATGTGCAAGCTCCAGAAAACAGTACAAAGGAGGGTTAATTGGCATTGTGTAATACTGCTTCAAAATTTTACCCAACACTCAGTTAAGAACATAAAAAATAGGAGCAGGAGTAGGCCATATGGCCCCTCGAGCCTGCTCCACCATTCAATGAGATCATGGCTGATCTTCTACCTCAACTCCACTTTCCTGCACTATCCCCATATCCCTTGATTCCCTTAGTGTCCAAAAATCTATCGATCTCTGTCTTGAATATACTCGACGACTGAGCATCCACAGCCCTCTGGGGTAGAGAATTCCAAAGATTCACCACCCTCTGAGTGAAGAAATTTCTCCTCATCTCAGTCCTAAATGGCCGACCCCTTATTCTGTAACTGTGACCCCTGCTTCTAGACTCTCCAGCTGGGGGAAACAACCTCTCAGTACCTACCCTGTAAGAATTTTGTATGTTTCAATGAGATCACCTCTCATTCTTCTAAACTCTAGGGAATATAGGCCTAGTCTACTCATAGGTCAATCCCCCCATCCCAGGAACCAGTCTGGTGAACCTTTGTTGCATCGCCTGTAAGGCAAGTATATCCTTCCTTAGGTAAGGAGAACAAAACTGTACACAGTTTTCCAGGTGTGGTCTCACCAAGGCCCTATATACTGTAATTGCAGCAAGACTTCTTTTCTCTTATACTCCAACCCCCTTGCAATAAAGGCAAACATATCATTTGCCTTCCTAATTGCTTTCTGTACCCCTTAATAGTGCTCAAACAGCCATTTCTAGGCTATTGAATTTAACATTTCTAATAGCTGACTAAATGCACTGGATCATCAATTGTATGTGCACATTGTAAACATTCATCAAGCTCTCTGACGTGCAACTTCCTAGGTTTCCTTGAAGACTTGCATCGTCCTAGGTGTCAGCCTTGGCTCAGTTGGTAGCACACTCACTTACTCTGAGTCAGAATGGTTGTGAGTTCAAGTCCCACTCCAGAGACTTGAGCACAAAATCTAGGTTGACACTCCAGTGCAGTACTGAGGGAGAGCTGCACTGCTGGAGGTGCTGTCTTTGGGTGAGATGTTAAACCGAGGCCCCGTCTGCCCTCTCAGATGGATGTAAAAAATTCCATGGCACTATTTCGAACAAGAGCGGGGGAGTTCTCCCCAGTGTCCTGGCCAATAATTATCCCTCAATCAACATCACTAAAACAGATTATCTGGTCATTATCACGTTGCTGTTTGTGGGAGCTTGCTGTGTGAAAATTGGCTGCAGCGTTTCCAACATTACAACAGTGTAAAAACGAACTTCATTGGCTGTAAAGTGCTTTGAAACTTCCTGAGGTTGTGAAAGGCGCTATATAAATGCAAAACTTCCATTTATCCTTTCTTGCCCCAGTTGAAGGCTTCTGAACAATCTTCATTCGTTGCTTTGCTAGTGTTGCAATTCCAGTAGATGACAAGATCAATTTCAACTTTACATATTGTAGATCAATTAAATGAACTCAGCTGCTACCTGCCACAAATTGAGATACCGATCTGTGACTTTCACACTCATCCTCATTGCACACCATTGCACTATTCTTTATGTCTATGTTGGTGATGAGATCATTCAAATGTAAACAACGTGGTTCAGTTTGTATTTGACTGACAGTTCCTTTTTGAATTTGAGAGGTCAGGTATCCAAAGTGCTGGGAGTCCCGGTAACTCGTTTTAAAATGAATGGACAGAAAAATCATGGACTAGTAAGCAAAGAAACAGAAATCCTTGCACACAAATCTAAGAACTGAAGCGATCCTTTTTAAATAACTTTTAAAACACAGTGGCCCGGATTTACCACTTTTGTGCTCAACAGCCCATGATTTTCCACCCATTAAAATGAATGGGCAGAAATCACAAAAGCAAAATACTGCGGATGCTGGAAATATGAAATAAAAACAGAAAATGCTGGAAACACTCAGCAGGTCAGGCCGCATCTGTGGAGAGAGAAACAGAGTTAACGTTTCAGGTCGATGAGCTTTTGAGCAGAAATCGCAGGTGGGCCATCGCAGAGCGGAAAATCATATCCATTCGAGGAGTTAGGTGGGCTGTTGTCTACTGTAAATTTATAATATTTATAATTATATATGACTGTTTCTTATGTGCTTTTTCATCTTTTATAAAAATACATTGCTTGATATTGTAAACTTAAAATAAGGTCTGATGTGATATTCTATTGTTTGGGAATACTAGATTTCTTCCGGTATCCTGGACAACATTTATCGCTTAACCAACTCCTAAAACAGATGCTCTCGTCATTTATTTCATTGCTGTTTACGGGATCTTGCTGTGTGCAAATTGGCTGCCGTGTTTCCTGCATTCCAACAGTGACGACGCTTCAAAAGTACTTAATTGGTTGTAAAGCACTTTGGAACGTCCTAAGGTCTTGAGAGGTTCTATATAAATGCAAATAGTTCTTTCTTTCTTTCTGTCCTTCCTTCCTTTTTAGAGTGGGATACCATGAAAGCATAAAATAAGTCCAGTAGATAATTAACAGTTCTACATTTCCCAAGCATATCACCGAATGCTTGCCTACATCTCAAGGGAAGGATCGATATGCTTGAAGGTATGGGAGTTGGGATCCACAAATCAGAGTGATCTAAGATATGACAGCCAAAATAATCTAAGGTAAGCAGGTTAGAAAAGATCCAAAAATGTAACAAGGTCTAACATCTTCCTATGGATATTCTTCCAAGTGTGAGGGTTGGATAACTTCCCACGCATGCTGTACCCTCCAATTGCTGGGCTGTTGCCAGTCTAACCTGGAGGGAGCCCTTTGCTGAGACCTCACTTCATCATCTGTAAGTAACAGAATAGTAAAGGATAATGAGGCTATCCAGTTGTAAGATTCATAGGACTTTCATATTTATACAAATAAATAAGTTACTTATGAATAAGCTTCTCCATGTTTACCTTATGTAGGCCATTTTTAGTGCCAAAGAATAGGAACAACACCAGTATTGTTTATGTAAATAAGATCATTGCCCCAATAATTGGTTTCAATTGGTGTTTTAGTCTTTTGTGACATTCTTTCCTACTGCGAGCCTGCAGAGTCCTGTTGCTTTATTATTAGTGAGCGCACAATGCTGAGCATTGGTAAGAACCAGAACTGGTAACTTACAGCCAGTGCTCATATACTGCGCCCCTCCCTATCTCTGTAATCTCCTCCAGCCCTAACCCTCAAGATCTCTGCACTCCTTCAATTCTGGCCTCTTGCACATCCCCGATTTTCTTCGCTCCACCATTGGCGGCCGTGCCTTCAGCAGCCTCGGCCCTAAACTCTGGAATTCCCTCCCTTAACCTCTCCGCCTCTTGACCCCTCTCTCTCCTCCTTTAGGATGCTCCTTAAAACCTACCTCTTTGACCAAGCTTTTAGTCACCTATCCTAACATCTCCTTATGTGGCTCTGTGTCCATTTTTTTTCGATAATTGCTTCTGTGAAGTGTCTTGGGACGTTTTACTATGTTAAAGGTGCTATATAAATGGAAATTGTTGTTGTAAACACTGAAGGAGAAAACAAGACAAAGCATCAGTTCCTCTCTTCTGGTGCATTAATAGTGTGTAGATTAAATCATGTCATTTAATCAACTGAGATTTTTTATTAACGTAGGCTGGATGACCTAGCAGCAAATTCTTTTTGTTTTGTTCATTTATATTCATTCACGGGATGTGGGCGTCGCTGGCAAAGCCAGCATTTATTGCCCATCCATAATTGCCCTTGAGAAGGTGGTGGTGAGCCGCCTTCTTGAACCACTGCAGTCCGTGTAGTGAAGGTACTCCCACAGTGCTGTTAGGGAGGGAGTTCCAAGATTTTGACCCAGCGACGATGAAGGAACGACGATATATTTCCAAGTCAGGACGTTGTGCGGGTTTGGGAGGTGCTGTCGAAGAAGTCTTGGCGAGTTGCTGCCATGCATCTTGTAGATGGTACACACTGCAGCCACGTTGCACATTATTTAACAAAATGAGACCTCCAGTTTGCTTTGTAGGCCCAATGGCAACTCCTGCAGATTCGGTGATGCAGCTGAACTATGTACAACATTGTGTAAGTTCAATGCACTGCACTATACAAAGGAAGATAACAAAATAAAAACAGTTTCTCACTCGGCTCATTCAGGAAGTGACTGTAAAATACTTTAACAAATGATGATTGTGAACTCAATGAAGTTTGACAATTACTTAGTAAAATTTGTTATTTGCAGTACTTTTGTAAGGTTTATATCAATCAGGAAATGTTTTACATGTTCATTTATGAGGCTGTAAACTGGAATATGGTAGAAGAATCTTAGAATGATACTGCACAGGAGGAGGCCATTTGGTCCATCGCACCTGTGCCGGCATGTATGTTGGGGTGTTTTAATGGAACATCTCCTTAGAAAGCCTTCCCTTCCTCTAATCATTATTCTTATTAAACAGACACAATTGTAAGGATGTGCACTGATTGGCAATAATGTCCAGGGCGACACTTCTACCAATTCTGCCTCAGGTGATAAATAAGTCCAAAGGGAGGCCACCACTCAAAAATGACCTCTTTGTGATGTTTTCCCATTTCTTTTGGCTTGTGTTGCTGCTCCAGTGAAGCCCCGGTGGAGGCTGGAGACCTGCAATTCTCACTGGATAGCGAGAACCCAGCTCTGTGATTTTACATTTAAATAGTTATATAGTGGCAGCTCACAAAACTCATGAAAATGTGGGTCTCTGATGCTGTCACATCTCCCGAGTCATGGAATCATAGAATGATACGGCACTAAGGAGGCCATTTAACCCATCGTGGCTGTGCCGGCTCTTTGGTAGAGCTATCCAATTAGTCCCACTCCTCCTGCTCTTTCCCCATAGCCCTGCAAATTTTTTCCCTGTAAGCATTTATCCAATTGTCCTGCCGCTTTATTGTAGAGCGCTGTCAACTGTGGGAGCAGCATTCATCTGCTTAATCGCACTAGCCTAGCACGAAAGTGCCTTAAACTGGGCCTATTTGGCTCCACAGGTTTGTGCTTCTCTATGCTAAATCTGCTGAAACAGTCAAACAGACTATACATTGTCTGGGGAAAACCCTAGCTAGTTCTCATCACAAAGGGTCACAGTATTTAGTTAACTATATGTGAATGAAACTCTGACTATTGCTTTTGTTTTGAATACTTATATTTGTTAAATCTGATAGTGGAGGTACTGCAGTGCTAAGATGAGAATTGCGCCTATAAGGCAGCAGCTCCAAGTCTAAGCTATTACCCGAACTCAGCAGGTTCCCCATTCAAAAAAGGCCGGGAATGAATCAGCACCATCTGGCAGATGAGAAAATGTTCTCTTTAAATGAAAAGTCTCTTTAACAGGACGGCTCATTAACTGGCGTATATTGTCTGCACGTGAGATGCTCAAGGGCTGGTATTTCCTTGCTTTTGGTATCTATAAGCAGAGGGTTAGGAATTCATTATATTGTAGATATAATGAGCATCCTAATTATTCCTAGGGCTCCCAGTATGATGCAGGTTAGAAGTAATGGTACAATTGTCCTGACTTTTCAGTCTACACTGGAGCCTCAAAGGAGCACCCCCGCTGGATTAGTTAATTGCCGACTTGTGGCATTGCATTTTTTGCATTCTTTATCCACGGACATCTTTAATTCAACCGTACAACGGAATTCAAATCAGACAGCATAAAGATATTTTAAACAGTTCATTAAAAGTGCTGAAACGTTAATGGCAAAGAACTCCAGGCAGATAACTGATACCATGGTGTGACCACTGGGATTTTTTTTTTTTAAATAATGCACGGAGCCACACCAGCATTTTCACAGCTGTTTTTGTTCCAGTTACAGCACAACCACAAGAATACATAAATACTTATTGTTACAAACCAACCATATCAGACAGATTTTGTCATTAGAATAACTTTTCTATAAAACAGCCATCAAATTTTATTAAAAGCAGAAGATTAATTTTGTAGAGGTAATCTTTTGATCATGGATGGTTTCTATTAAGGAGTTAATCCAATTTTTATGGTGTGGTTCATCTGCAGAGTTACAACATATTGATATTTTTATTTTAGCTAATGGAGTATGAAAGCCAAAAAGTTTTTCTCATGTGGTAATGTTAATGCCCATTAAAGTCTTCGGCCTAGAAATTCGTCTCAGGTGGTGGTGCAGAACGAGCGGTATCGGATCGGCTGCCCGCTATACACAGCGCCTGATATTCAGTTCCATTGCCTTCTTCAATTGATGCCCCTTTTTGCACCACTGCCCGAGACTAATTTCTAGGCCTTACTCTCTCTCTCTCTATACAAATATATATGGATATGTTAAGAGAAAGAAAGAACTTGCATTCATATAGCGCCTTCCACAACTGCAGGATGTCCCAAAGTGCTTTACAACCAATGAAGTGCTTTTTGTCGTGTAGGAAACGTAGCAGCCAATTTGCACACAACAAGCACCCTCAAACAGCAATGACATAATCTGCTTTAGTGATGTTGGTTGAGGGATGAATATTGGCCAGGACACCAGGAAGAACTCCTCTGCTCTTCTTCGAATAGTACCATGGGAGCTTTTACATCCACCTGAGAAGGCCGACGGGCCTCAGTTTAACGTCTCAACTGAAAGACAGATAATTGCATTGTATCTTCACTTCACAGAACTGCAACAAATAGACTGACCTCACTCCACCCCCACCAAAATAAAATGAGAATATGTGCTTATCTTTTTAATCGCGCTCATCAAGGTTTCAATTTCAGTAATAGACATGACAGAACTCTGGCTAATCATAGCACACCTACGATAATGATCCTTTCACATTTCTCTAGCAACTAGATGATGGAATATTTGGTAATCTTACTGTGTGCAATCGTGCATTAGGGCTCAGGCCAAGAAACAGCAAGCCGGGAAGTGGTGAGGGCTGGACTGGCAACACACATGCATTTTGGCCAGGGTGCTGTCATGACATCATGCTGGTTATATCTTGGAGAAAGTTTGGTTTGAATGAATGTGATTGGTCATTTTTTGGAATGTGATTTGTCAGATATCAATTACAAGACAAAGCAGAGGCAGATACCTACATTTCCGACATTACAACAGTGACTAAAGTTCAAAAGTACTTCATTGGCTGTAAAACGCTTTGGGACGTCCTGAGGCCATGAAAGGCGCTATATTACTGCAAGTCTTTCTTTCTTTAACCAATCAGTAAGAAGAACAACTCAGACACATGACCAATTGGAAAGCAGAAAACTGCAGATATTACAGACAGAAAATATAATTTGGCAGGTAAAGAGAAATATACTGATGTTTAAAATATTGTCCTATGGAAACAATTAACACAATTTGAGAAATTGGCTTTTGGTCAAGGGTGCATCCCTTTGGTATTGGAATATTGTTTTAGAAATATGACCACCATTCCATGAATAATAAATGTAATTGAATTTTATTTTAATATGGAGGAATTGACTCTTTATGCATTACCTGTGCACTATGACTGTTGCACATTGGCCAGGTTTGAAACAGATGTTAAAAAATGACTACATTAAAAAATGACTTGGCTTTCACAGGAGAAAATATACAAGAGTCAAGAGGTGCCTAAAGCTGATCTCTTTTTTCAGGGTGAGGGTTGTCTGGGTAAAATTAAGTTCCACTTTTCTGTATATAAATTACTGCCCGTGAGGCTTGATACATGTGGGGCATGTTTAGCAGAAGTAGCATGTTTCTACTAACAATGCTCTCCAGTATGTGTCCTCAATAATTGTGCTATGCACTTATAAATGTAGAATCTAGTGCACGATATGAATGATATGATCTGATACAGCAGGAGATATGCCAGTCGTGCAGTCTGTAAGCTGTGCATGAACTGTAGTCTGCGTGGCCAAAGAAACCACATATCCTGTAGCACCAACATGCATTTGTGTTTCCTCAAGTGTTATTTTTTTGTTAAGTCCGTTGTACCGATTCGAGTTAAGGTTTAGTGGTGAAAACTGCAATTATAATTGGAAATCTTTCCATTCATTAAGCTGACTGATCCCAGGCTCTGACCTGGGGTTCCAAAATCACTGTTCAATCACCTGCACTACCATGCAATTCTATACAACTTGCTCCTGTGTGGCTTTTGGCAAAGCTTTGATGAGCAAAAAGCTGCTGTTTAGGATAGGATCAATGCATGGAGTACCAGCGGAAATGGACAAGTGATCTGCCATTGCTTTCTACCTATATTTCACACTGATCAGCCACATCTTTTTAGTTAAGATTAAGATAAGAAAGAAACACGGGCTTTCAAATTCAGGCATTTCAAAATTAAATGGATAGCAGAAAATTCATCTTAAGTAACAGTGGAGTCAAATTATTCAAAAAAATGTCCATATATTACATCCATGTTATCAATAAATAAATGATATTAAAGAATTCATCTCAAGCGTAATAAATTACATTGCAGGGAATGCCTTCCCGGAAGCTCAATGAGCTATCTTTTTAAATTATTTAGGGCTATTTCATCCCCTGAATACAATTTGATTTCACTATGAAACCTATATAAATGTATGGTTCTATGACTTGATGTATATATAAAACAGACATTGGGCCATAATTTGCTGTAGGAGTGAATCTAACAGTGTCTACCGTGAGTTAGACTTGCCCTTGCATGTTTAGGTTTTTACATTTTTTGCGTGGCAAGTTGCTGAAAGTGCAAGCTAATAACAGCACAGCGAGGGAAACCGGGCATCTGGGACCTGAGTGAACAGGGCAAGCAACTGTGCATCTCCTTAATCAATCAGATTGATGGACTGTGAAATTAACAGCGCAAGGACTGAGAAGGAAATCTAAATTAGAATGGGTGAATTAAATGTCAAATCAGGTACAGAAAGAGAAATAAAGAGAGGGAAAGAAAAACTGGATTAAGCGAGAGAGAAAAGAGAGAGAAAGAAAAAGTAAAATCTCCAACAACAATTTAAACCTGAAGGAATGAAACTCCATACTTGTAATAGTTACTTTTCAGTGCCAGAGAGGTTGATTGGCAGTAACTAACACTTATCACATTGTTAAAAGGGTACTTAGACTTGAAATAACAAGACTGAACTCTCTGTGGTGAGTTTAGTTCATATCTACCGTGCAAATGCAGCAACTTCACGCCATTCAATGGTGAGGCAGACAGCGAGATGCCGCTTTCATGAAGCTAATGGCGCGGCGGCGCAACTCGGACAGCAACTTTTGTATATCTGCGTTTAACCTCACATCTGCCCCTCACCTGAAGTTGTTGTACCATTTGCACATAAATAATGGCGAGTGCCATTAGCCTCACCGTTATTTTGACAGCAAAATTCTGGGCCATAAAAATAAGTTGAAAGTGCAATAAAAGTAAATACATATACAAAAATACTCGGATTTATTGTCAGTTGTCAAATGGAAATGAAAACCTTGGCTGTCAGTTCAATGCATACGGCAGGCCATTAGCATTGAAACGGTATCAAGAGCCTTTGGGTTTTTTAACCTATGTATAATTATGAAAAATAATTCTGCACTTTGGAACCCACTTGAGTTAGAAATAGGAAAGGATTTAAGACTGTAGTGGGAGTTGTGTATAGGCCCCCTGGTAGCAGCTATGAAGTGCTAGATTGTATAAATGCAGAGATTAGACAAGCACGTAGCAAAGGCAGAGTGGTTTTAATGGGGCATTTAACTCATATAGATTGGGATAAACAGACTAGCACCTGTCAGAAAGGTAATGAATTTCTTGAGTGTGTCCGGGATAGTTTTCTACAACAATATGTCCTAGAGGCAACAAGGGGGCATGCCATATTAGATTTAGTAATGAGTAATGAGCCAGATTTAGTTAACAGCCTAAAAGTGTGTGAACATTTATCCAATAGCGATCATAACATGATCGAGTTCAACGTAACATTTGAAAGGGAGAAATACGAATCAGCTACTAAGGCCGAAATTTTCTGGACCTGGGAGGGTTGCATGTGGGCGGTCGCCTTGGTGGGTCATGACCCTGCTCTTCATCCCATGCCCCCGGTTCTTCATCCCACGCCGCTTCTGAGACCGACTTTCCATTAATGGGGCCTATTAAAGCCGCTCTGCGGGTTAACCGGCCCAATTAAATGGTGCGGGTCTGATGACGTCAGAGATGGCGCGTTTTCAGCCGAGATCTTTAAAGGGGGCATGACCAGATTGCATTTGAAGGTTCATCTAAGATAGCGCAGGCACAATTGGACTGCTACAAAGAGAGCCAAACATGAGTACACTGAGACAGAGGGCTGCACCCAGGTTCTCCGATGACTCCCTCCATATGCTTGTGGAGTGAGTCAGATCACACAGGGAGGTCCTCTTCCCTTCTAATGAGTGGAAGAGACCTCCCCAGGAGTCAAAAGGAGCCTGGCTCCAAATAGCCGAGGAGGTAAACAGCAGGGAATCAGTCAGGAGGACTTGGGTGCATTGCTGCAAAAGTTTCAATGATCTCATTAGATCAGGAAAGGTGAGTACAAAGCCACACTCAACTTCATCCTGCTGCACCTCTCATCACATCCCCAATACTCTGCCTTCCCAAGCCTGCTCCTGCACCTCCTTACTCACACCAACATACCTTGCATGTCCACCCATTCCTCTCTCTCTATCTACATTATCACAGCCCCATCTGACTAGCCACCCCTCACACTCACCCTCATCTTAATGCAATCATACCAACTAACAACACACAAGGAGGCCACTTGGCATTGCCACTCCACTCCATCATAGTCACCCTCTACAGATGTAACCCATTCATTCCTTACACTTATTCCATCACTCTCACTCAACCTTCTCCTCTTTCCCTCCTTGCAGGAAAAGAGATCCCACAATAAGAGGGAGAGGGAGAGAACCAGAGGTGGCACTCCATCATTGGCCACCCTAACATCAGCAGAGGAGGCTGCCTTGTAAGTCTCTGGAGTTGCCGAGCAGCTGGAGGTGGGAGACGGAGAGAGGGGGACATTTCAGCAACCTGGTGACAGAATTACATATCATACAGTGACATGGCATACAGCAGTCACTCATATGGGGACTGATGTTAGCAGCCAGTGAATGTTCATCATGTGCATAATGGTATCTGTACCCATTCTTCATACGACATATCTAACCCATCTCTTTACTCTCCCACAGGTCCATCAAGAGCCCCGCCACTGTCCAGGAGGAAGAGGAAGATGACTCCTCAGAGCAACCTCCAGCCTCTGAGGGTGCACCATCATCAGATCTAAGCGCACCCAGCACCAGTGTAGATACTTACACCTCGGTGAGTCCCACGCAAGATAGAGTAGTGTTGTCACCTGGTGTGTCACAAGTCACAAGTGAGCAAGAGGAGATGGTGGAGACAGGGACAGCAGTGGAGACTCCTCACTGGAGGGTGCAGGAAGCTCCCAACTCTGCTCAGCTGCATGCAGACACTGAGCCTCGGGGGGCCATCCAGAAAGAGGGCGATCCTGGAGGTGCAGCAAGAAGTGCAAGAGGCTTTGACAGGTTTTGCAACCGCGATGTCTGCAAATGCCCAGAGAATGGAGGAGTCCATCTCCAACAGAAGCACCACTGTGTCGCAGGTGATGGCGACTATAGGCTCTTCCATGGATAGGATGGCCACCTGCATGGAGCAGTTAATGCGCCATTCACAGGAGCACATGGTCTCTATGGAGAATAGATGGTCATCTATGGAGAATAGATGGCAGAGGCTCATAGACGTCCTTTCTAGGAGGGATGTCAACTTAGAAGTGGGTCCTCATGGCCCCACTGCTGTGCAGCGAGGTCCTCTCCAGCTCCTTGCTAGCAGGGAAGTGCGGGTGGCCCTTTAAGAGGGATAATGGTGAGAGGGGACATGCAAGTGGGGGCTCCTCGCAAAGCGCTCACACTTCTCCCCCGTTGCCCCCCCACCCCCCCCAGTCAGAGCCGCAGATGCCTCCTGGGATCACGATGGCCGAGTCTGCCCCTGCACAGTAGCAGGAGGAGCAGACTTTGGCGGGGCCACCAGAGGCTCCAAAACCCAGAGGACGTCCGCCAAAAAGGTCTGTGCAGTCGCAGCAGGAAAGTGAGCAGCCTGCCTCTACCTCTGCTGAAGCCACAAGGGTACCACCTCGTAGAAGAATGTGTAAGAGAAAGATCAAACACAAGTAGATTCAGAAAGGTAGCCACTTGGGTGTTTTATTAAATAAGAACATAAGAAATAAGAGCTGGAGTAGACCATTTAGTCCTTAAAGCCTGCTCCGTCATTCAACAAGATCATGGCTTATCTTCTACCTCAACTCCACCTTCCCATACTATCCCCATATCCCTTAATTCCCTTCGTTCCCAAAAAATTATCGACCTCTGTCTTGAATATACTCAACGACTGAGCCTCCACAGCTCTCTAGGATTGAGAATTCCAAAGATTCACAACCCTTTGAGTGAAGAAATTTTTCCTCATCTCAGTCCTAAATGGCCGACCCCTTATTCTGTGACTGTGACCCCGTGTTCTAGATTCCCCAGCCAGGGGAAACATTTTCCCAGCATTTACCCTGCCAAGCCCCTTAAGAATTTTATATGTTTCAATTAGATCACCTCTTATTCTTCTAAACTCTAAGGAATATCGACCTAGTCTACTTAATCTCTCCTCATAGGACAATCCCCTCATCCCAGGAACCAGTGTAGTGAACCTTCATTGCACTCCCTCTAAGGCAAGTATGTCTTTGCTTAGGTAAGGAGACCAGAACTGTACACAATACTCCAGGTATGGCCTCACCAATGCCCTGTATAATTGTAGTAAGACTTCTTTACTCTTATACTCTAATCCCTTTATAATAAAAGCTAACATACCATTTGCTTTCCTAATTGCTTGCTGTACCTGCATGTTAACTTTCTGTGATTCATGTACAAGTACACCCAGGTTCTTCTGAGTGCAAACATTTCC
This sequence comes from Squalus acanthias, assembly GCA_030390025.1. Taxonomy (NCBI): domain Eukaryota; kingdom Metazoa; phylum Chordata; class Chondrichthyes; order Squaliformes; family Squalidae; genus Squalus; species Squalus acanthias. The sequence continues at coordinate 76,378,255 of CM059436.1, forward strand.
CAGTCTCTCCCCATTCAAAAAATATTCTGCTTTTTTGTTTTTCCTACCAAAGTGGATAACTTCATACTTCCGCACATTGTATTCCATTTGCCATGTTCTTGCCCACTCAGTCAACCTGTCTATATCTCTCTGCAGCCTCTTTGTTTCCTCCTCACAGCTTACTTTCCCACCTAACTTTGTATCATCAGCAAACTTGGATACGTTACACTCAGTCCCTTCATCTAAGTCATTAATATAAATTGTAAATAGCTGAGGCCCAAGCACTGATCCTTGCAATACCCCACTAGTTACAGCCTGCCAAACTGAAAAGTATCATTTATTCCTACTCTCTGTTTTCTGTCCATTAACCAATCCTCAATCCATGCTAATATATTACCCCCAATACCATGAGTCCTAATTTTGTGCAATAACCTCTTGTGTGGCACCTTATCGAAAGCTTTTTTGAAAATCCAAATAAATTACATCCACTGGTTCCTCTTTATCCATTCTATTAGTTACACCTTCAAAAAACTCAGATTTGTCAAACACGATTTCCCTTTCATAAAACCACGTTGACTCTGCCTAATCATATTATGATTTTCTAAGTGCTTTGTTACCACGTCCCTAATAATAGATTCTAGCATTTTGCCTACTACTGATGTCAGGCTAACTGGTCTATAGTTCCCCGTTTTTTCTCTTCCCCCTTTCTTAAATAGCAGGGTTATGTTTGCTATCTTCAAACCCTTGGGGACATTTCCTGAATCTAGTGAATTCTGGAAGATTAATATCAGTGCATCCACTATCTCTGCAGCTACCTCTTTTAAAACCCTAGGATGCAGGTCGTCAAGTCCAGGGGATTTGTCACTACTTAGTCCCATTAATTTCTTCAGTACTATGTCTTTACTTATACTGATTTCGTTAAGTTCCTCATTTTCTCTAGACCCTTGGTTCTCCATTATTTCCGGAATGTTTTTTGTATCTTCTACCGTAAAGACAGATACAAAATATTTGTTTAATGTTTCTGCCATTTCCTTATTGCCCATTATAATTTCTCCTGTCTCTGCCTCTAATGGGCTCACGTTTACTTTCACTAATCTCTTCCTATTTACATACCTATAGAAACATTTAGGCCACAATTTTATCATTGGTGGCAGGGGTGGGTGCGGGTCAGGTGGTCGGCGGGTCCCAGTCCCGCCTCTGCATTCAGCCAGTAGAAATTTGTGATTTTGCCCTAATTGGGCAATTGATTCCCTGCGTGTGCGCTCCCCGGGCCAATTATTGTTTTGGGTCTGGAACTCGCCTCTGCTGATGTCTGTGAGCCAGCAGCATTTAAGGGACCCATGCAGCCTTGGTTCATTTTCTCCTTATTTACTGCTGGATTGATTACCCTGCTGACTACTGCTGACGTGGCAACCTCAAGGGCGAAGGCCTCACCACGATTCGCTGATGACTCCCTCCATGCTCTTGTGGAGGGCGTCAGAGGTCAAAAGGAGGTACTCTTCCCATCCTCTGGGAGGAAGAAGCCACCACAGCAGACCAAAGCTGTGTGGCTGCAAATTGCACAGGAGGTCAGCTCGAGATGGATGTGCATTCGAACCTTGGTGCAGTGCCGAAAAAGGTTCAATGACCTGGTCCGCTCAGGGAAAGTGAGTATAACATCACCATTACCCTCAATCTGCTCCCCATCTCCTCTCAGCACCAGCACTCTGCATTGTCAACCTACTCCTGCACATCCCACTTTACCCTTACATCCCTTGCACCCTTAACCATCCCTCTCTCTCTATGTACACAATCACTTCACTATTCGACTATGCTGCCCTCACACTCACTATCACTGTTATGCAATGCCAACAACTAACAATGCACAGGGAGGGCCCTTGGTATTGGCACCTTACTCCATCTTTGTCTCCTTCTAAGCATCTATGCTATGGCTTCTCTACACTCACTCCATCATTCTCACTCAAACTCCACTTGTCACCCTCATTACAGGAAAAGAGATCCCACAATAAGAGGGAGAGGGCTAGGACAGGAGGGGGGCCACCTTCCATTGCCTATTTGACCAACGCTGAGGAGGTTGCCCTCGAAATAATTGGAGGTGATGAGGATCTGGAAGTGGGGACGGTCAGACGGGCACATCAGAGCAAGCTGGTGACAGAATAGATTTGCATCTCTCATTTACATTGCATGAGTGAGTGATATCGCATCTGATGCTCATACAGATTGACTTATGATGATCTGCACTATTCCCTGTGCATGCTACGTTAATATCACATGTGTAACTCATGCCTTTACTCCCCCACAGGACCATCGACAGCCCCCCTCCCCACTGTCCAGGAGGAAGAGCCGGAGCCAGAAGACTCCTCAGAGGAACCTGCAACCTCTGAGGGCGCAGCATCAGCAGAATTAATCGCACCCAGCACCAGCGCAGCTACGCACACCTCGGTGGGACCTTCTGGAGATAGAGTAGTGTTGTCACCTGGTGTATCACAGCTCACAAGTGAGCATCAGCAGATGGTGGAGACAGGGACATTAGTGGAGAATCCTCGTCGGAGGCCGCAGGGCGCTCCCAGCTCTGCTCAGCTGCATGTGGACCCTGTGCCTCTGGGGCCATCCAGAAAGAGAGCGGTGCTGGAACTCCAGGAACAGGTGCAGGAGTCTCTGGCAGGTTTTGTCTCCAGGGTCACTGCGAGTGTGGAGAGGATGGAGGAGTCCATGTCTAACATGAGCAGTGCCTTTGTGGAGGCGTTGGCGCATGAACGTACCACCACGGAAAGGATGGCAACCTCCGTGGAAATGATGGCCACCTCTGTGGTAAGGATGGCTACCTCTCTGGAAAGGTTGGCTACAGTAGAGGAGAGGTTGGCTACGGCCATGGAGGAAATAAGTCGCCAGAGTCTGGAAAACATGGTGAATGTTCAGAATAGACTTACATCTCTGGAGGAGCGATGGGCAGCTATTGAGCAGAGAAACCAGAGCTTCATGGAAGTCCTTTTGAGTAGGACTGCCAGTGCAGATACGGGTCCTCATGGACCCCCTGATGTGCAGCAAGGTGCTGTCAAGCCATTTGCTAGCACTGAAGCAGAGCTGACCCATGAGACGGATGTTGGTGGCAGGCAACAAGGAAGTGGGGACTCCTATCCAAGCGCTCACAATCCCATGCCACTAAGTAGCCCTCGGTCAGAGCCCCACCAGAGTCCTCACCCAACTGAGATGGGCGTCTCAGCCCCTGCACAGATGCAGGAGGAGCAGACTGTTGCCGAGCCCTCACAGGCGTGCAAACCCAGAGGACGCCCGCCAAAGGTGTCGAAACAGGAGCAGCATGAAAGTGAGCAAGGTGCCTCCACATCCGTAAGGTCTTCCTCCTCCTCCTCCTCCTCCTCATCTGAGGAGGCTATGCTTTGAGCCACTTGTTCCTCAGGCAGCTGCAAGTCACGATGCTGTGCAATGTTGTGCAGTGCACAGCAGACCACGACGATTCTGGAGACCCTGGCTGCTGAATACTGTAGGGCTCCACCTGATCCATCAAGGCATCTGAATCGCATCTTCAGCAAGCCAATGGTTTGCTCGATGATGGATCTGGTCGAAATGTGGCTGGCATTGTAGCCCTGGAAAGACCCTGAGCAAAAAAATCGAGGGCGGTGGTGAATTTGACAGCCACTGGGCTCCAGGTGTTGGTGCAGCATTGCGCAGATGTCACCGACTACCTCTCGCGAAAGTCTCAGCCTCCTTTGGCACTGCTGCTCAGTCATGTTGAGGAAGGTCATCCTCGGCCTGCAAACCCTGTGTTAGGGGTATCTCCTGTGGCGACGTGCATCCCTGCACTGACGCCTTCTGCCCTGTGCATCATGAGGTGGGTGAGGAGAAGGTTGGCACTCCTGCTGTTGGTGCTGCTGTTGTGCCTGGTTCTGCTGCTGCCGCGGCTGCTCTTCCTCCAAATCTGAGGACCAGGATGAAAGGAAAAAAATGGTTCCCATGCTGCTGGTAGATATCTCAGTTGAGGAAGCGCTCAGTCAATGTGGGGAGAGGGTTTTCCCAGGAGGTCATAGTGGAGATGGATCTCAGCTTCACCACTTCCAAGATCAGTAGATATGCAAAAAGTTTTCCAAGACCTGAAAAAACAAAGTTCTGCCGTCTGCAACTGAGCCTTGTTGAGAGCTCCGTTTTTATGCTGGAGCTGCAGCTGTGAAGAAGGCAGCCACTTGTGAACCCGACACAATCAGCTGGCGTGGTTTGGGAACGGCGTGGAACACGCAGAAAAAGTGGTAAATTCAAAAACCGCTGTCAAAATGGCATTATCCAGGCAGTTAACAAGCAGTTAACTGCCTTAAATGCCTATCCCGCCGCTTGGTGGCGGGACTGAACGGGAGTCTGGGAGCCCGCCTTTGGCAAAGTTGAACGGGGAGAGTTGACGGCGGGATCGGAACCTGCCGTCATTTTTTCCTATTTTACCACCTGACCCGCCTCCAAACCTGCCCCCTGAGCGCTGGCAAAATCACGGCCTTAGAATCTGTTTTTATGTCCCTTGCTAATTTACTCTCATATTCTTTTTTCTCCTTCCTTATCAATTTCTTGGTCCTCCTTTGCTGAATTCTAAAATTCTCCCAATCCTCAGGTTTACTGCTCTTTTTGGCAACATTATAAACCCCTTCCTTTGATCGAATACTTTCTTTAACTTCTCTTGTTAGCCACTGTTGGACCACTTTTCCTGTGGGGTTTTTGTGCCTTTAAGTAGTGTATATTTGTTGTAAATTATGTATTAATTCTTTAAATGTTAGCCATTGCTTGTCTACCGTCATAACTTTTAATGTAGTTTCCCAATCTACCTTAGCCAACTCGCCCCTTATACCTACGTAGTTTGCTTTGTTTAGATTGAAGACCCTAGTTTTGGATTTAACTAAATCACTTTCAAACTCAATATAAAATTCCAATATATTATGGTCACTCTTCCCTAAAGGCCCCTTTACTACAAGGTTAGTAATTAACCCTTTCTCATTGCACAATACTAGATCTAAAATAGCCTGTTCCCTAGTTGGTTTCTCAACATACTAATCTAGAAATCTTGTATACATTCCATGAATTCTTCATCCACGCTATTACTGCAAATTTGGTTTGCCCAGTCTATATGTAGATTAAAGTCCCCCATGATTACTGTATTACCCTTGTTACTTGCGCCTCTAATTTCCTGATTTATACTCTGCCATACATTACAACTACTGTTTGGGGGCCTATAAACTACTCCCACCAATGTTTTCTGCCCCTTGCTGTTTCTTAGCTCCACCCAAACTGATTCTACTTCTTGATTTTTGGAGCTAAGCTCCTTTCTCTCTATTGTTTTTATCCCATCCTTTATTATCAGGGCTACCCCTCCTCCTTTTCCATTTTGCTTATCTCTTCTAAAAGTTAAGTATCCTGGAATATTTAGTTCCCAACCTTGGCCACTTTGCAACCACATCTCCATAATGGCTATTAGATCAAACCTATTCATTTCTATCTGCGCTATTAATTCATCTATTTTGTTGCAAATGCTTCGCGCATTCAGATATCATGCTTTTAGCTTTGACTTTTTTCTATTTTTCCCTGATGCCACCTTAGTCACAGGTGCCCTATTACCTTTGTTATTCTCTCTGTCCCTTCCTGACGCACTCTGCTTATTTTTACCCAAAACTCTACTCTGCTCTAGAGTCTTGACATTTCTCTTGCTGCTCTTAAATTTACTCTTTCCTGAATGTTTGTGTAAAGTTTCCGTTACTGTGATGTCGCAAATAAAAATCTTTATTTTCACCACTTTGCTGTCATGGAGAAATTTGTGTGCACCTTTGGAAGTGGCTTAGTGAGTCGGAGTGAATGGTGAGACATAACGTTACCTCCAGCAATGGTGGTCAGTGTGAAAGGAATGGCTTAGTCATTGTAAGGATGCTTTATGGCATTGCTGCAGGGTGGTGCCAACCTGGCGCAGCCTGTGGCAGCCATTTGGGTGGTAATGCATAAAGTTAAGTAAATCTGGCCAGGATGTACTCGGGTGCTGGTGGGATCTGGACCGCAGGTTCCTCCTGCTCCTCCTCCTCCTTGTCTTCCAGGTGATGCTCCTCCTCCTCCTCCTGCTCCTCCTCCTCCTCCTGCTCCTCCCCCTCTGTAGAGGCTGTGCGCTCAGTGCCTTGCTCCTCATTCAGCACTAATCCTCGCTGCTGTGCTATGTTATGCCGCGCTCAGCAGACCACGATGATTCTGGAGACCCTGGCTGGTACATACTGAAGGGCTCCTCCAGATCTGTCCAGGCATCTGAAGTGCATTTTGTGCATGTCTATTGTCTGCTCTATGACACATCTGGTGGAACTGTGGCTTTCATTATATCTCTCCTGGGCCTCAGTACTTGGCCTCCTCAAGTGTGTCATGAGCCACGTCTCCAGTGGATAGCCCTTGTCTCCAAGCAGCCTGCTGGAAAGTCTGTTTGGAAGAGCGACGAGCTGAGGGAGGGTGGACTGATGCAGGATGAAAGAGTCATGACAACTGCCAGGGAATTTGGCACACACATGCATGATGATCTTCCTATGGTTGCAGACGAGCTGCACATTGAGCGAGTGGAAGCCCCTGCAGTTGACAAAGACTCCTGGGTGATGATGGGGTGCCCTGATGGCCACATGTGTGCAGTCGATGATGCCCTGCACCCATGGGAAGCCAGCCAGAGTGGCAAAGCCGAGCGCCCGCTCAGTAACACTGGCTTCAAGTGGCAGAGTTGATATAATTAGTTGACTTGTCAAAGAGAGCATCGATGACCTGTGTGATGCATCTGTGGGCGGCAGACTGCGAGATGCCACAAATGTCTGCTGCAGATCCCTGGAAGGAGCCTGGGGTGAAGAAGTTGAGGGCGCTGATAACTTTGACAGCCACTGGTAAGGAGTGTCCACCAGGTCCTCTGGGCTGCAGGTTTGGTTCCAGCAAGCTGCAAATGTCTGCGACGACCTGGCGCAATAGCCTGAGCCTCCTTTGGCACTGCTGCTCCATCATGTTGAGGAAGCTCATCCTCTGCCTGTATACCCTGTGTTGGGGTATCGCCTCCGGTGCGGTACAGACCTGCGCTGAAGCCCACTGTCCTGTGCAGCATCAGGTGGTTGAGGAGAAAGTTGCTGATGTTGTTGTTGGTGCTGCTGGTGTGCCTGGTGTTGCTGGTTTTGGGGCTCATCGTGGTCCGATTCTGAGGACCAAGGTGAGATAGTATAAACAGCACCCATGCTGATGGAATAGATGGCAGGTCAAGTAGAGATGACAGAAGCAATCTGTCAATGGTGTGATAGGTTCCACCAATGAGGTGACACTGGATGCTGACGTTGTTGGAAACATTTGCAACCTCTAGAAAGCTAAATCTGTGCTGATAATGCAGTCAGCAACAGCATCTGCCTTATGAAAGTGATCAGCTGTGAGGTGGGAGTTTTTATTGTACTTTTCATGCTGTGCACTAACGAGCTGAATCAATGGCCACTCAACTTCCGCCTCAGGTTCACAGATGTGGTTCCTGAGCTGCGTGATTCCCGTGCTCATCCAGGGAAATTTGAAAGGCAGGGTAAAAAAGGTACTTAAGGGCACTATTAGGCACAAGTACCTAATAATGATTTAAATTAACTCACCCGCCTCTGCCGTTCGGGTCACTGCCTCGCCGGCAAACGTGCCCGAGGGAAAGGTTCCTGACCCACTGCAAGATTTTTCAAATTTCCCAACCAACTCGCCTCCAATCGCGCCCGCACAGACCCCAGAAAATTCCGAAGATTCTAGATTTGGGTAAGGCTGACTTCAACGGGATGAGACAGAGATTGTCCACAGTAAACCGGGCAAATCTGTTAATGGGTAAAATGACAGAAGATCAGTAGGAGATGTTCAAAAAAGAATTCAAGGTGCTACAGAACCAGTTTATACCCCTGAGGGGCAAGAGCTCTACTTGCCAAAAAAAGCAGCCATGGAGGACTAAAGAGGTAAGGGACAGTATAAAACGAAAAGAAAAAGCATACAAAAATGCAAAAAATAGCACAGATCCTGGCGCATGGGAAAGATACAAAGAGCAGCAAAGGGTCACAAAACAGATAGTAAGAGCTACAAAAAGGGAGTATGAAAGGAAACTTGCATGGGATATCAGAATCATTACAAAGAATTTTTACAATTATATTAGGAAAAAGAGGGTAGTCAGGAGCAATGTTGGCCCCTTAAAAACTGAAAGTGATAATATTGTCAATGATAATAAGGAAATGGCAGACATGTTAAATAATTACTTTGCATCAGTATTTACAGTAGAGGAAGAGGCTAGCATGCCAGAAATCCCAAGGAAACTAATATTGAATCCGGGACAGAGACTCAATAAAATTAACATCAGAAAAATAACAGTAATGAAGAAAATAATGGCACTAAAGAGTGACAAATCCCCAGGACCAGATGGTATCCATCCCAGGGTTTTAAAGGAAGTAGGTGAGCACATTGCTGATGCCCTAACTATAATCTTCCAAAGTTCTCTCAATTCAAGAACCGTTCCTTTAGATTGGAAAATTGTGCATGTCACTCTGCTATTTAAGAATGGCGAGAGAGGAAAACCATAGAATTATAGACCATTTATCCTAACATCTGTGTTTAGGTAATTGCTAGAGTCTATAATTAAGGATAGGGTGACTGAACACCTTGAAAATTTTCAGTTGATCTGAGAGAGCCAGCATGGATTTGTGAAAGGTAGGTCTTGCCTGACAAAACTGATTGAATTTTTTGAGGAGGTGACTAAAGTAGTGGACAGGGGAATGTCTATAGATGTTATTTATATGGACTTCCAGAAGGCATTTGATAAAGTCCCTCATAAGAGACTGTTAATTAAGGTAGAAGCCCATGGAATTGAGCGCAAATTATTGACCTGGTTAGGAAATTGGTTGAGCGGCAGGAGATAGAAAGTAGAGATAATGGGTAGGTACTCAAATTGGCAGGATGTGACTAGTGGTGTCGCGCAGGGATCTGTGTTGAGGCCTCAACTATTCACAGTATTTATTCATGACTTAGATGATGGCATAGGAAGTCATATATCCAAATTTGATGATGACACAAAGATAGGCGGCATTGTAGGCAGTGTAGATGAAAGCATAACATTACAAAGGGATATCGATAGATTAAGTGAATGGGCAAAACTGTGGCAAATGGATTTCAATGGAGGCAAATGTGAGGTCATCCATTTTGGACCTAAAAAGGATAGAACAGGGTACCTTCTAAATGGTGAAAAGCTAAAAACAGTGGAGGTCCAAAGAGACTTGGGGGTCCAGGTACATAGATCATTAAAATGTCATGAACAGGTACAGAAAATAATCAAAAAGGCTAATGGAATGCTGGCCTTTATATCTAGAGGACTAGAATACAAGGGGGTAGAGGTTATGCTGTAGCTGAACAAAACCCTGGTTAGACCACACCTGGAGTATTGTGAGCAGTTCTGGGCACCACACCTTAGGAAGGATATATTGGCCTTGGAGTGAGTGCAACGTAGGTTTACCAGAATGATACCCGGACTTCAAGGGTTAAGTTAATAGAAGAGATTACACAAATTAGGGTTGTAATCCCTTGAATTTAGAAGGTTAAGGGGTGATCTGATCGAAGTTTTCAGATATTAAGGGGAACAGATAGGGTAGATAGAGAGAAACTATTTTTGCTGGTTGGGGAGTTTAGGACTAGGGTGCATAGTCTAAAAATTAGAGCCAGACCTTTCAGGAGTGAAATTAGGAAACACTTCTACACACAAAAGGTGGTAGAAGATTGGAACTCTCTTCCGTAAACGGCAATTGATGCTAGATCAATTGTTAATTTTAAATCTGAGATTGATAGCTTTTTGTTAACCAAAGGTATTAAGGGATATGGGCCAAAGGCAGGTATATGGAGTTAGGTTGCAGATGAGCCATGATCTCATTGAATGGCGGAACAGGCTCAAGGGGCTCAATGGCTACTCCTGTTCCTATGTACCTAACTGTGCACTAATATTCCATTCCCTAGTTGTAATGTTATACAATACTGAGGAAGTTGACAGTGTATCCATAAGGCCATTGATTTGCTCCAGAGGTGTGAAGGAACTGAATTAAACAAGAGATAAGTTTTATAGGTACGCTTGATAACATCACAGCCAGCAGCAGTGCAGATTGAATAAGAACTTTTGCTTAAGAAACTACAAAGAACTGCATGCAATGGGCTAAGCATCATGCCTCACTGAGAACAGAGAGCTGCAGTCATTCTTGTACTCATGTGAAAGGTGTCCATTGCTCTCCCGGGAAAGATACTGGGCATTGCATCTCTATTAATTAGAATGACAAAATATATTACAAGTTCTAAACGATCAGTATTTGGACTGTTTCCTCAGATCCCCTAAAGCTCCTGTTCCGACTGGCAAAACTGCATGAGTCATGCTGTTCCCACCCTTCCCACACTGCCATCAGGAGCTAAGCTGCCTGAAACAGATTTCAGTAATCGGCTGTCCTGCTTATTTTTATTTATTATTTTTTTAAATCATCAAGCTTCCTAAAACAAATTGGAGTCTGCCGCTCTTATAATAAGCTCCATGAGAAGATTATACAACGTATTTTATTGGATGTCCCGCTTTATTTCCATCTCAATGGTCCAGTTTTTTTAAGGTCTTGATCAGCAACCCACATCTCTTTCTGTCAAAATGTGCCTCCGCAGAACAGAGAAACTAAAGTTATGTTATTTTTGGTACTTGTCCTGGTCTGAAACAGTTTGTTTTATTCACAGAGGCAATATGATGAGAACAAGCTTGTAATGATCAGCATAGTGAGTCAGCCTATAGCCCAAACAAGTCCATAAAAAGTCATTCAGAAGCTCAATGTCCTTGGTTGGAGTGGTCCAAAGAAGGATCCGATGGAAATACTTGTGATTGATTGCTTACTTTATCTTAAAATCATAGAATCATAGCATCTTACAGCACAGAAGGAGGCCATTCGGCCCGTCTTGCCTGTGCCGGCTCTTTGAAAGAGCTCTCCAATTTAGTCTCACACCCCAGCTTTTTCCCGATAACCCTGCAAATGAGTTCTCTTCAAATACATGTTCAATCTGATTCCACCACCCTTTCAGGCATTCCAGATCATAACAGCCCTCTGCGTGAAATGATTTCTCCTCATTTCCCCTCTAGTTTTTTTGCCAATTATTTTAAATCTGTGATCTCTGGTTACCGACCCACTTGCCAGAGGAAACAGTTTCTCCCTACTTGCTCTATCAAAACCCCATATAATTTTGAATACCTCTATTAGGTCTCCCCTTAACCTTCTCTGCTCTAAGGAGAACAATCTCAGCTTTTCCAACCTCTCCACATAACTGAAGTTGCTCATCCCAGGTATTGTCCTAGTAAACCTCCTCTCTACCCTCACCAAAGCCTTGACATCTTCTCTACCCAGGGATCAGAAGATTTCCTGCTCTCATGCTGTTCTCCTTTATCTGATGCCTTAAAAGTATCACCATGATCCCTTAAAAACCTGCCATTGCTGTTCCTAGTGACCCATTGGTATCATACATTGGTCGACCATCGATGAAATAGTGGGATGAAGATTTATACCTGTAATCTTTCATGCAGGCACAACTCTTTTTAATCAAAAAAAATATAGATTGACCATTGGGGCGGGCTACCATAGTTTAAAAAAATTAAAAAGTAAGTAAAAGACGAACATCAAAACTTCAGCAAAAGTTAACAAGAACCAAACCCTACATATTGTAGGTTTAACTGATTTAGAACCTTGCTCGTTGTTAGCACTTTCTCACTACTGAAGTTTCCATAGGAACATAGGAATTGTTAGACGAAAAAAGACCAAGGTCCATCTCGTTCACCTTCTACCACCCATGATACAATGATAATGGAGTTGTTGACTAGTCATGGCGATCAATCTCTATCCATTAGTCTACAACAGACCCAGACATGAGGTGAGGAAAACCCCAGCGGTGGAGAGCTTTGGGAAGCATAAGTCCAAAGTCACCTAGTACTCCCAAGCATGCTACACTTACCACATGTCATGTCTCATGTCCTTCAGCGCATATGATGCTTGGTCACACATGCTCAACATGTTTTTCATGAATTTACCACTTTTAAGTAAATTTGTTTGCCTTCTCTTGGAGCGTTATGACTAAGTTCTCCTCCTATTTGCTGAGGGAATAAATGTGTTGAGTGTCTATTTAGTTAATTGACCAGCTGCATAGTTTACAGAAGTCCTATTTACATATAGCTGTGACTTCCTCTGGGGTAGTTGCAGCAGTGTGAGGGGTGGATTTTGCTTTAGATGGCAATTTTTTTTATTCGTTCATGGGAAGTGGGCGTCGCTGGCAAGGCCAGCATTTATTGCCCATCCCTAATTGCCCTTGAGAAGGTGGTGGTGAGCCGACTTCTTGAACCGCTGCAGTCCGTGTGGTGAAGGTACTCCCACAGTGCTGTTAGGTTGGGAGTTCCAGGATTTTGACCCAGCGACGATGAAGGATCGGCGATATACTTCCAAGTCAGGATGGTGTGTGACTTGGAGGGAACTTGGAGGTGGTGATGTTCCCACGTGCCTGCTGCCCGTGTAACTTAGATGCTTTGGAATTGTAAGAGGAGTGTAGGTTCTGGTGATTCATGCCTGGTCACTTTTCTGTAGCTCCTATTACCAAATTTGTATTTCCCCAAATCAGATACAACCGGATGTCAGTTTGAGTTGTGGGCATTAAAATCTAAAATAAAATTAAGCTATTTCCTTATTAAAAGAGGAAAACACAGCCTTTAGTTTTTTTCCAAGTCTGTGATTATTCAACTCTCTGAAATACGTCCTCTATTTTGTTTTTGATTTAATTTGTTTCAGGAAGTGCACGGTATTTTGCTATAATGTCTCGGTGACTGCCAGATGCAGCATGTGAGCCGGCCGGAAGGACGAGAGCTAAGTTGGACCCTTCCCATGATGTCACAGGAAGTATTAAAGTGCTCTCCACATTGAGTCATCTCCATATGGAAAGATGATGTTTGAAAATCAAAATGTAATTTTCATTTAATATTTTTTCCACCTGTTGCATTAACAAAAGCCCCAAGGGGAACGATGAAATGTAGATTTCATTTTATTTCTATAGAAGGGCTTCATGAGATAAATGGGCTATGTCACAGTTTTCCACTGTGCCTTATCTATATCTAGGTATCACACAACCGATATTGCATATTTTACACTATCATCTAATGTCACAATTACTCCTGTTAAGCGTGAAACTGGTGTTATCAGAGGTGCATCAGGACTGGTGAGAATTTGGGCATTAACATAGATGCATTTAAGGGGAAGCTAGATAAACACATGAGGGAGAAAGGAATAGAAGAATATGCTGGTAGGATTTGATGAAGTAGGGTGGCAGGAGTCTCAAGTGGAGCATAAACGCCGGCATAGACCAGTTGAGCCGAATGACCTGTTTCTGAGCTGTAAATTCTGTGTAATTCTATCTAACATGAATGCCAGAGTACTCAAAGGTTTCTCCCAGAAGAAAATATGGATGATTTCATAAGGAAAAGCATTATTAACACTCTGAAAACCAACAAATCCTAAAACATTCTCTAAAATGTGAAAAGTCGAAATTAAGATAAAAAGTGTACGTCATTGTTTGCTGTGACTTGCTCGACACATGCTTTGAGCTTGCCAAAGTCACACATTTGACCTTAAAAAATAATCAGCTGCAACAAAGAGAGTGCAATGCGGTCATTGCACATTGATTTCCTCTTCCCTCCTTTATTATTATGTAAAGGTTTGTAATGAGGAAATGTCAGGGAAAGGAAAGGCAATGAGCTTCACTGGACTATGGGGCATGGCGCCAAGGTGGTGAAGGAGTGTCGCTGAGTCACCTGCACATCCTGAGGAATGACATAATACTATTAATAATATGAATATATCAATTATTCAGAATTAGCTGAGAAAATGTGCATGCTGAAAATCCAGTCTAACAATGTTCCAAAAAAGGCATTATTCCACCATCAGTGTTAATGCTGTATTTTTGCACATTAATTACATTAATATTAAATGTTTCTGTTTTGTTTGCCCTCCCTTGAACAATGTCAAAATCATTATTAGTTTTTCATTGTATTTAAAAACCTTTCTATAGCCTAGAATAGGTGAATTCACTTCCACTGGCGCACCGTGGCTGCAGTGTGTGCCATCTACAAGATGCACTGCAGCAACTCGCCAAGGCTTCTTCGGCAGCACCTCCCAAGCCTGCGACCTCTACCACCTAGAAGGGCAAGGGCAGCAGGCGCATGGGAACACCACCATCTCCAAGTCCCCCTCCAAGTCACACACCATCCTAACTTGGCCATATATCGCCGTTCCTTCATCGTCGCTGGGTCAAAATCCTGGAATTCCCTCCCTAACAGCACTGTGGGAGTACCTTCACCACACGGACTGCAGCAGTTCAAGAAAGTGGATCACCGCCACCTTCTCAAGAGCAACTAGGGATGGGCAATAAATGCTGGCCTTGCCAGCGATGCCCACATCCTGTGAATGAATAAGTAAAATAAAAAAGTCTCAGCAAAAAGTTGAATATTTTTTATTTGTCCTCAGGATGTGTCTGAATGTGGCATGGCCAGATTTATTGCCCATCCCTAGTTGTCCTGAGAAGCAGTGGTGGCCATTGTGAATTGATGCAGTCTTTACATAGAATTACATCGAATATACACCAGAGAAACAGGCCATTCGGCCCAACTAGTCTGTGCTGGAGTTTATGTTCCACACGAGACTTCTCCCATTCCATCTACCGCATCTCAGCCTTTCAGCATATCTTTCTATTCCCTTTTCTCTCATGCACTTGTTTAGTTTCCTTTTGAAAGCATCTAAGCTATTTGCCTCAACCACTTCCTGTGGTAGCAAGTTCCACATTCTAACCACTCTCTGAGTAAAGAAATTTCTCCTTATTTCCCTGCTGGATTCATTAGTAACTATCTTGTATTGATGGTCCCTAGCTTTGGATTCTCCTACCAGCGGCAACATTCTTTCCACATCTACTCTGTCCAACCTATTTATAATTTTAAAGATCCCTATCAGATCTCCTCTAAGTCTTCTCTTTTCTAAAGAAAAAAGCCCCAACCTGTTCAATCTTTCCCAATAGCTGTTCTCCCAGTTCTCATGCCATCCTTGTAAATCTTTTTTGCACTTTCTCCAGTGTTTCTATGTCCTTTTTATAGTATGGAGACCAGAACTGTGCACAGTACTCTAAGTGCGGCCTGACCAGGGTCCTATACAAGTTTAGCATAACTTCACAACTTTTGAATTCTATACCCGCAGAAATAAATCCCAGTGCTTGTTAGCATTTTTAATTGTTTTGCTGTCCTGCGATGCTGCTTTAAATGATTTGTTCACCTGCATCCCTAAATCCCTTTGCTCTTCTACCCCATTCAGTTTCTTATTTTTGAGGGTGTAGGTGATGTTTCTGATGATCCTACCAAAGAGCATCACCTCACACTTATCTATGTTAAAGTTCATTTGCCACTTAACTGCCCAGTCTGCAAGTTTTCTAATGTCTTCTTGTACTATGCTGCATTCTTCCTCAGTGTTAGCTATACCTCCCAGTTTGGTATCATCTGAAAAGTTTGATATTGAGTTACTTATTCCTAAATCCAAATCATTAATGTAAATTATGAATAACAGTGGTCCCAGCACTGATCCTTGCGGAACACCGCTTTCTACCTTCCTCCAATCTGAATAACTACGCTTTATCCCTACTCTCTGCTTTCGATTGTTTAGACAATTTGCTATCCATTCAGTTATTTGTCCCCTGACTCCACATGCCCTAACCTTTGTCGTGAGCCTACCGTGTGGTACCTTATCAAAGGCCTTTTAAAAATCCAAGTACTGTATATGATATCTTTGTGCTGATGGTGCCCCTCATTGTCGTTAGGTAGGAAGTGCCAAGATGCCGACCAACAATTTCGAAGGAACAACGATACACGTCTAAGTTAAGATGATGTGTGACTTGGAGGGGAGCTTAGAGGGGATGCTGTTCCCACTTTTTGCTGTTCTTGCCCTTCTTACTGGTACAGATTGTGGGACTGGGAGGTGCTCTCAAAGAACATAAGAACATAAGAAATAGGAGCAGGAGTAGGCCATTCAGCCCTTCGAGTCTGCTTCGCCATTCAATAAGATCATGGCTGATGTTCTACCTCAACTCCACCTTCCTGCCCGATCCCCATATCCCTTGGTTCCCTCAGAGTCCAAAAATTCTATCGATCTCGGTCTTGAATATACTCAACGACTGAGCATCCACAGCCCTCTGGGGTAGAGAATTCCAAAGATTCACAACCCTCTGAATGAAGAAATTTCTCCTCATCTCAGTCCTAAATGGCCGACACCTTATTCTGAGACTGTGACCCTTAGTTCTAGACTCCCAGCCAGGTGAAACATCCTCTAAGGAAGCTTAGTGATTGCTGCGCTGCATCCTGCAGCCATGGTGCACTGGTGGTGAAGGGGATGGATATTGAGTCCAGGGGTAATGGTCAAGTGAACTCCTTTGTTTTGGATGGTGTTGAGCATTTTGAGTGTTGCAACTGCACCCATCCAGACGAGTGGTGAGCATTCTAGCACACTTCTGACTTGAGTCTTACAGATGGCGATGAAGCTTTTATGGGCAGAGGTCAAGTAGGTTACGCCCTCATTTTGGCTCCCTCACCACCTAACACAGGCCCCGTCCGACAACTATGTCCTTCAGGACTCAGCCAGTGGTGGTACTATGAAGCTGCTATTGCTGATGGACACTGAATTATAAAACCCAGAGTATATTCAGTGTCCTTGCATTCCTCAATGCTTTCTCTAAGTGATCAACATCACTTAGAGAAGTGCAGAGGAGTACTGATTTGATGGTTGAGGGGAGGGGGCGGTAGGTAGTGATCAGGACTCCCAAGGCCACTCCCACCTTACTGTATATAACTTTGCTCCCATCTCTAGTGGGTCTATAACTGTCAGTGAAACAGGGCATACCCAGGGATATGATGAAGGAGGCTGAAATGTGTGGTTGATAGATTTGATTCTGTGAGTACAACTGTGTCAGCTTCTCCCAACCTGGGCAGCAGGCCCCAGATATTAGTAAGGTGAACTCTGCAGGGTTGGCTGGACTGAGATTGCCGAAGTCTTGTCTTGGTGTGATGCCTGGGGTGTTGCCGATAGATCTAACCAATTTTCTTATTATTGAACTTTGTAGGAATTGTTTTACAACTGCTCGCAGCCTCGCCTCAAAGTATAAATGGTCAGTCCTCACAATATAAACAGCCTCTCCCCCTCAAAGTATAAATGGTCAGTCCTCACAATATAAACAACCTTTTCTCACTGTATAAACAGTATTGTCTTAATATATTTTTATACTTAGTGGAGAGATTTGCAGGTGAGAACCTTATAAATACCAATTAGCTCTTTCAGGGCAGTAACAAATTAACCTTGATTTAAACAGTAGTACAAGGTTACAATTGAATCTATTTAGAAAACAGTTTAAATGAAGAAATGAGTTTGGCCTCATATATTAAAAATTCAGCATTTGAAAATAAATTATGCAAAGAAAGAAAGACTTGCATTTCTGTAGCACCTTTTATGACCTCAGGATGTCCCAAAGCGCTTTACAACCAATGAAATACATTTTGAAATGTAGTCACTGTTGTAATGTAGGAAAGGTAGCAGCCAATTTGTGCACAGCAAGCTCCCACAAATAGCAATGTTATAATGACCTGACAATCTGTTTTTAGTGATGTTGTTTGAGGGATAAATATTGGCCAGGACACCAGGGAGAACTCCCCTGCTCTTCTTTGAAATAGTGCCATGGGATCTTTTACGTCCATTTAAGAGGGCAGACAGGGCTTTCGGTTACAGTCTCATCTGAAAGACGGCACCCCTGACAGTGCACCAGTCCCTCAATACTGCACTGGAGTGTCAGCCTATGCTTAAGTCTATGGAGTGGGAGTTGAACCCACAATCTTTTGATTCAGAGGTGAGAGTGCTACCCACTGAGTCACGGCCGACACTGAATATAGATAGATAGATATAATATATATATATATATATATATGCATATAACATAAGATTGGAGCCTGGGAAATAGATTGGTGCTTAAATAGCTAGCATGATGTTCTATTTGATAGAGCAAATCATTAGGAATTAAAGGTTACTTAGATTATTTTTTCCCACGGAGGGGAATTGAACACAAATTGACCTTAAAAGCCAAATTCTCACAGTGTGTGGATATCTGTGAAGTAACTAAGTCCACAGAGTTAGATTGAGAACAAATCTGTAAAGGAAACTCTCGCATCAGCAACCTCAATAGGCCGAGAGTTTGAGGGACTGTTTGGTGGATGTACCACACCCTCTCCACCCACTTAATCTGCTACTCATACATTATACTGTCAGAGTCTGCTTCCCCTTTCAATAGCTGCTTTGTATATTCAACATTTCAATGGACTCGCATGTATCATTATAAGATTAAAATACAGCTTCCTGGTCTTAAAACCTCAGGAAATTGTAGACTTGTATGTTTCATATGGAATTAATGATGTTATGGATAAGCCTTGCATTTTGATCAGTGCCAGTTTCATAAACACAGCGAAAAGAGAAAATGCACCTCAAAGTGCTGCTACATTAAGCAAAGCAAGAATTTAGTATTGCTTAAATTATGACGAGCGATTTTAACATTGTGGCCCTGAAATTCTGTTGTGGGACAGTAACATGCCAATGCTTGACACATGTGTTTGAAATGCTCCCCTCTGCTATTTTAGTAGAGATATTAGCCCATTTACTTTGAACAACTTATTGCCATCACTAAAAGAGCAGAGAGAGGAAGTTCAAATGAAAGTTTTCCGTGTTTCTTCACTATTATGATCAGGAAAGCACTGCCTGAAAGGGAGGTGGAAGTAGATACAATAACTTTCAAAAGGGAATTGAATATATGCTTGAAAAGTAAAAATTTGCAGGGTTATGGGGAGTGAGCAGGGGAGTGGGACTAATTGGATAGCTCTTTCAGGCACAATGGGCCGAATGGCCTCCTTCTGTGCTGTATGATTCTATTGTCCCACAATGTAATTTTCAGGACCCCGGTCAATCAGGGTAGCTGTGCAAAAGCAAACAAGGTTCATATGAAGCGCCTTGGGACGTTTTACTAAGTTAAAGGCGCTATATAAATGCAAGTTGTTGTTGAAGGTTGCAATTGTAATTTATTTCTATTATCGAATTGTTTTTCCACCTCAGACATTTTTTTAGATTTCAATGTTATTAAAATATCTAATTTCTTTTTTTATTTCTTGCCAATGGAAAATGGTTATTTAGAAAGGTGCAAAGAAAGCCGGAGGCCAATTTTAGGTGTGTACTAATGATATCACTTGCTTGTTGCCTAGTGGAAAATGATAATCTGTGCGGAAATGTTACTTTTGGCATTTTTACTGTCAGATGTCTTCCATTTAGAATTCAACCCAATGGTAACAGCTTAACAATAGTGACTACAAACATCGATTGAACCAATTGTTGAGGAACGATTTCATCTGAATAGGTTGGGCAGCCAATTTTATAATGTTTTAGAGAAACGAAACATAGGAGCTTTGCTAAATTTGAAGCCAATATAGGGCATCCAAATTTGCATTCTATACTGTACTTATGATTTACCTATGATCTCAAATTCCTGGGTTGAAGGAAGATCTAAGTCCACATTTCCACCTTTGTGAGGTCAGGGTTTTGGGCCGAGCTGAGCAAGGGCGCACACATGAAGACAAGGATAAGAATTGAGCGAGTCTTTGGGATGCTGAAAGGAAGGTCACTGTGCCTGGATAGGTCTAGGAGTGCCTTTTAGTTGATGAGTTGAAACCCTCATGGATGTTGGTGCACAACAGGATTCCACCGCTATCCCAGTCATCTGTCGCAAATCTTGATGCTCTGTTAGCACCCTTCACCTCATGGTAGGACCCCTGAGATCATCACCCACGTGCTCTGTAGCCAGAAGCTGACATGTCTTACACCTCTTTCAGCTACATCAGACTCCAATTCCACATCTGAATCATCTGCTTTCCTTGTGTTCTGTGCCTCACCATGTGTCAAGTCCTCATCGACACTATCTATACCCTCCTCGAGTGCGTGTCTCTGGGCTACTGAGTGCAAGAGGGAGGGTGAATAACAGGGTGTGTGAGTAGCCACCAGTGATGCCAGAAGTAGAGGGGACTGCACTCTCTTGCTCATTATCACCCTTCTCATCAGTTTCCTGGCTTTTAGTCTCGAGAGGGGAAAAACAGTACAGTTAGTTTTGGTCTGCTTTATGAGGAAGCTGGAAGCTGGTGGAAAATGGTAGAATACATAGACACAATAAGAAAAGGTAAATGTGCTTACAGAGCCACTGAAGGCACACTGACTTCCAATATCTCTATTCCCAACTGTCAGGCCAAAGTTGCATCCTCTGAGTGCCAGTGCTTCCTCTTTATGCTGTGTTAACTAGTGGACTTATACACTTTCTACCCCTTGGAGCTGGCATACTGTGGCATTATGTGCTTTCCTCTCCTGCATGAGTAATACATTGTGCTAATTGGTTCCCGCAGTCTCTAGTTCCTGCAGTCACAATCTGTCAGAATTCATAGAAGGGGTGGTAATAATGATAGGTGAAAGGGAACGAGGACCTAGGATGTGAGATTTCAATGCACTGCAGGACGTGAAACAATTGACATAAGTGCTGCCAAGTTACATTGCTTGTGGGACAAGGAACAAGGTGCCATGTAATGCCCCAAAAGGCATTGCTTGACTATGGGTCCAGGGACATTTGCTTCTATGTATTTCAGTTAGCTGCCCTGCGATTCAGCTGCCAACACACCTCCCATTGCTGACCTTGTGAGATTATTAACAGCATTGTAAGGGGGCCCTTGGGATTATGGAAATATCAGTTGCAGTGACATCTCCTTTTAAATGAGCTGCGTTGGTGCAGGTGATGGCTTCTTCTGAGGTACTCCAACAATTGAATCCCTCCTTTCTCTAATTTGTGACAGCAAAACTTTAACACCAGCTTTTGAGGAGTTAAACGCATGCCTTTTCCCTTCTGTTGCAGCAGTCCCTCTTGCAAGAACCTGCACACTCCATTAAATGGATGTAGTCCTTTAAATAAGGAACTTGCGCCCTTCTTCCTCTAGCCCCTACCCGAACATTCCAATCCTTTCCTCCAGCATATTTGGCCTATTTTAGGTGATACTCCCACCCGTTATCCTGACCACAGTATTTCTCTTAGAATTGCGGCAGGCATAAGTCCCACCCTGCCAAGCTTAGACCACCACATTGGGAATCCATGAATTTCCAGGCCTGTGCATTTAGAAAATTTAAATCCTGAAGATAACAGAACAACATTACCAGAACACATAAATTGGACACAGATCTATCCAAAACACATGAGATGGAAATAGGTCTGTCCAGAACATGAGAGATGGACATAGGTCTAACCAGAACAGATGAGATGGACACAGATCTATGCAGAATAGATGCGATGGAAATTGATCTATCCAGAACACGAGGTGGACACAGGTCTATCCAGAACATGAGAGATGGACACAGATCTATCCAGAACACACGAGGTGGACACAGATCTATCCAGAACATGAGAGTTGGACACAGATCTATCCAGAACACACGAGGTGGACACAGGTCTATCTAGAACATGAGAGATGGACACAGATCTATCCAGAACATGAGAG
Source organism: Squalus acanthias (assembly GCA_030390025.1). Lineage (NCBI taxonomy): Eukaryota > Metazoa > Chordata > Chondrichthyes > Squaliformes > Squalidae > Squalus > Squalus acanthias. The sequence continues at coordinate 76,399,919 of CM059436.1, forward strand.
ATTGACACAGATCTATCCAAAGGAGAAGAGATGGACACAAGGATTGGATGCAGAAGAATGCATTCTTGAAAAGATAAAAAGTATTCATTTTTAAATATGAATAAATATTTCTGTTGTTGATTTCACTATTGTTGTATTTTATAAAATAATTTTAAGAAAGGCATATGGAGCATTAGCAGGAATCACAGCAGCATCAACCCTTGAGTGAAATGACAGAACAACTATGAGGGGCTTTCAAGGATCCTGGCAGGTTGGTCTTCAGATGGCTCATTAGAGCTCTGAAAGGTGATGTTCCTGGGTTACAAGGAGGTTTATTGGGAGCAGACCAATCTCATAAATAAATTGAACAGACAAGTGCACCCAGATTATTGTGTCATTTGATTTTACAAGCAAGACATGTCAGTATGCAGTGTTGAAGCTAGACACGGTACCAGGCACATTATAAGTGCCCTGAGGACTCAAAAACTTGCAGTCTCCTGCATGTTCAAGGTGATTGGCATGTATGGTAAAGGAAAAATCTTGACTACCATAGATAAAATGGTGCAAAATTCTGAGATGAGTGAGTTGGCCTTTTCTACCAATGATCTTGTCAGGATCCCTTAAATGTAGTGATGTCTTCTAGTCGTTTTGGGATCCTGGTTGCATTGTGATCCTCATCATCATCCTCAGCTTCATCTTAATCATCACCTTCTTCATGAGGATATACAATCAGGTCTACCAGTAACAGCAAAGAGCATGATGTAAAGTCTGTAAGGATAATGTAAAACATATTTATCAACCAATGATCATAGATTCTGAATTAGCTGAGATTTTTAAACATCAGAACGACAGGATAACCATTGAATTAATGGCCCAGAAATTGATCTCGCTCTGTTCCCGCGGGGGTAAGCCTTCCCCGCGATCTCTCACTCCGCTTGTGCTTTTTCAGATCCAGCTCGCACGAACTTGATGTTCCAGACATCAGCCGGGCAGTGCTTGCGTATCCCACCGGCGTAGTGAATTCGTGCGAGCTGTGGGATCACGTGACTCAGTTAGAGCCAATGGCAGCACACCATCTTCCATTCATAAGTTTCACATACGTGCTGTGAAATCTATGAATCTTACACCCCCCCAAAATAACAGCTAAACCTCAAGTAAATAAAAAAAAAACCATCACATTAATAAAATAAGTATAGTTAAATAAATTAACCATTTTAAATAAAAAATTAAATTTTTGAAAAAATTTAAAATCTTTTAAAAAGTTATAAAAATAAACTTACCTGTCTTTAAAGTCTCTAAAAAAGATATACCTGTTAAAAAAAATTCAAAAAAATACTTAATTCACTACTTACCTTGTTAAAAGTGGTTCTTACTCCTCCTTTTTCCATTTCTAAAATCTTCAGTACTTACCTGCGCGTCCAAAGCATGAAGTGCACAGCGTGCGCGCAGCCTGTAGCGCGCACGCGATGCACCGAGGACCCGCCCCCTTTTCAAAAGAGCAATTGCCGGTTTTCAGCGCATGCGCAGGGCATGCAGAAAACCGGCAATTGCAGAGGGAATACGCGAGAGTACGCACTGCGTACTCTCGCGCAGCGGGATCAATTTTTGGCCCAATGTTTCCTTGCAAAATATTCTGGAATGCTGTCATATATATGGACAATCAACACTACAAATGCGTTTATATACTACACAAAGTGTTAGCGGCCTGCATGGCAGTCAGCATTATATTGATTTGTTTGGTATGTGACATGAAATAATAAATCATAATGTAAAAACCTCACCAGAAACAAAAGCATGAAAGGAACTGTTAAACAGTCTCATATGACAGGTGGACTATTTTGGTCAGTTCTGTATTAGCTGAAATAAGCCCATGTTTAGATTGAAAATATAAGGCCTTCCATTTGTTGCAGTATTGTTTACTGTGGACCATTTTCATATTCTGACCACTCTGTTGAAGTTGTTGATCACTTGTGAAGATCTTCAACATCCCTGTTTATTTTGGTGACCCTGGGGTAGAGTCTCTCCACAAATGCGCTGGTTGGATTGCGCTTCCAGTTTCCACTAAAATTAATTTACATAATCACAAATGTAAAATCTTCCATGAACTAGCGCAATCGGGCAGGTAATAGAATGTAATTGTTTCTTTTTTTTCTTTCCATTCTAAAGTATTCCGTGATGTATTTAAGAGTGGTAACTTGGTGCAGTTTTATTAACACAGCTGAAAAAAGGTTTATCACCAAAAATAAGCATTTTTTATAAGGGTGTCCAGCAACGTTCCCTCTAAGCTGCGGGCGGCAGCCATCTTGAGTGTCCTGCACAGGATGCTCACAAGTTTTCAAATACCGCCCGTGCACGGTCGCTATTTAAAGGTACCACGCATTGAAAAAACTGGCTGCGCACAACAATGAAATTTTAGAGGGAACGCTGGTGTCCAGTCCTCCGCCTGTTAGTAACTGGATTTAAAATCAATGAAGAGGACTTAAAAAAAGCTATACTGAACCATTTACTAGTTCCATTGGTGTACACTAGTCAGTTTCTTAGTAAATTAAATATTTTTTGATATGAAAACACTTTTAAAACATGCCTACTAGTGTCTGTGCGGCTAAGAAAATTAGCACAATTTGACGAGCCTTCCCGAGCGAGGGCAATCAGCAGAATCTCGCAATTTTGACCTGGGGGGGCGTGGCCTGATTTGGGCGAATTGAATCTTGAACCAGTGTAAAAGATCACGGAAAACACGAACATAAGTGGTTTTGAGTGTAACTCACCTACATTTTAAATTCCCCGATCTTTTGAGTTGATTCGACCGATTCCACCCCGATTTCACTGGAATCTGGGCGCAAAGCTAGTGGATACAGGCAGAAACCTCCTCTCTCTTATTTACTTTGTTTCTATATCATTGACACAGAACAGTTTAGGCATTTCGGTTGCTAAGATTAGCCTTGTTAAATTTTAAAAATTCATTTGTTAATGTTTAAAGCTCTCGTTCTCCAACAGAAGGCTTTCTGGTGTTGTTCAGGATTGCATTTGCTGCAGTTTAATGACTGTGCCGGAGGTCAAAAGCTAGACTGATTTGTAAAGCTCAAGTGGCACATTTCTGATTATTAAAGGGCTAAATTTAGATAATTTCAACCAATTTTTTGTTGGATGGCAAAGATAAACAAACAGTGGAAAAAAGGCATTCTTGTGTTTTGGCAGTAAACGTACATAGTTAACAATTATTTACAGCCAAAAATGTTAACACCTAAATGCCTAAATAATCTGCCCAGATTTATTGAAAGATTGTTATCAACAGGGACTGATTCAGGGTGGTGATGTGAGAATCAACAGCAGCAGTGACTATATAAAGTACAGTACATTTTTTATAATCATCGAGCTTGCATTGCTGAGGTGATTTCATGGCACGGTACATTACCATGCTGTAGCATCTGGTTTTGAATCAAACCTAGATTGATGGGATGAAAGTGTCTTCTTGCTGTCAACTGCAAGGATCTAGCATGAAATAGTTAGGGCAGCCTCAACTCAGTTTTTAATAGATTCAAGTCCACAGTACCAAACTACACACAGTTTGACACCAATTGGTAATAAATTTGTAATCTTACTCAGATACCTTGTAAGAACAACTGGTGTGGAAAGTGGAAAAATTCACAGTAGTAGAGTAGCGATCTTCTTCCAAAATTACAGCAGTGTTATGATTTTTTTTTAACATGAGCCACAATCCCAACCTGCCTCTTGCTCAAGGGCCATTCTTAGGAATGTTGCAACCCGCTACACCAAGGAATGATGGGATGCAGGTCTGTGCCTGTCATTCCCCACACGTTGAACTCCTAGGCTGATCATGCCACAGTTGGGAGTTGCCAGGAGGAAGCCAGCCACATGAAGAGAGAAAAAAAAACCAGGACTAATGGTTCTATTTCAATAGATATCCTTTCACGTCTAACAGCTTTCCTTTTTCTTCTTTTGATGGAATGCAAGAAAAGGAGAGAGATCAGCTTAGTCAACTTCCCATAGTCAGACCAGTCATGAATAGAATCACTGAGGTAAATGGAGTGTCTAAGATGGCAAGGACCACAAGTGACAGGGAAGTGGGCCTCAAAGAGCCCCTATGCTATAGTATGAGTTATCTCAGAGCTAAGCTAAAGGCCCATTGTTGAGTAACAATAGGATGACCTTTATTCTGATGTGGCCGTGGCTAATGCAGCTACTGGGTGACAGAAGTGGCTCTGTTCACCTGACGAAGGGGCAGCAGCTCCGAAAGCTTGTGATTTCAAATAAAACTGTTGGACTATAACCTGGTGTTGTGCGACTTCTCACTTTTGTCCACCCCAGTCCAACACCGGCATCTCCGCATCATCACACCCAAGCACTGACATCCCTCACCTTGAAGAACATATGTAAAATATATATTTATAAAACATCTTTGAAGCTATTCAAAGATATCACCCTGTGAATAATAGGGTAGACGAGTAAAGCCATTGCAATTTTAATGCCCAGTAAGTTGGATGCTGTTTACAGATTGGCCCCGATTTTAACTGCCGGCCAGTTTTTGTGGGCCTGCTTTGCTGGTAAAAATAAAATAAAAGTAAAACTTAACTTTCTGAGCCTCTTCTTTACCTCAATCCACTTCCTCGCTGGGTTGGCCTGGCGGGAAACTCTCTGCCGCTCAGCCCAGCCAGTAAAAATTGCAGTCAGGTCCCGATGATGTCATCGGGACTGGACATGCCTGTGTTAATAAGGACCCTGCCGGCTTTGCGCAGGAGAGCAGGTGAAAATCGCAGTTAGTCACCACTCGGCAGGTCCAGGGCGGATAAGTGACCTGGGAGATTTTAACCCCCCGCCTGCCCGCCCGGTTTCTGCTGGGCGTTTCCTTTGGGTAGGTAGGGGTCAAATCGCTCTCCAGGAGTATTTGGCTTGTAAGCCACAAATTCCTGAACAAATTCACTTCATGGATAAATGTTGTAAAGTTTTGCAACATAATTTGAATATTTTCCAGATTAGATTGGACAGTTTTTATCTTATTTGTATTCACTTCTATATGCATGAGCAGATTAGCTGATAGTGGAATTGTATAAGCACTTGTATAATTGCCATTCAATGTTTACAGATAAATATGCATTCAAGAAAGATTAGAACTAAGATTAATGAAATGTCCTTTACAAGTTTCACTTTTAAAATATTGGCCAGATTTGTAAAGATATTGTGTGATTTCACTATTTCATGTACAAATGCTTTAAAGATTATCCATTTTTAACATTAGTCAACCATGATGGTCTCCATATTATAAGAAAGACATAGAAGCTCTGGAGAAGCTGCAAAAAAGATTTAGTAGAATGATACCAGAACTGAGAGGTTATACCTGTCAGGAAATATTGAACAGACTGGGGCTCTTTTCTCAAGAAAAGAGAAGGCTGAGGAGTGACCTGATAGAGGTCTTCAAGATTCTTAAAGGGTTTGATAGGGTAGACGTAGGGAAGATGTTTCCACTTGTGGGTGAGAGCAGAACAGGAGCCATAAATATAAGATAGTCACTAATAAATCCAATAGGGAATTCAGAAGAAACTTCTTTGCCCAGAGAGTAGTTAGAGTGCAGAACTCAGTATCACAGGGAGTAGTTGAGGAGAATACCATAGATGCATTTAAGGGGAAGCTAGATAAGCATGAGGGAGAAAGGAATAGAAGGTTATGTTGATGGGGTTAGATGAAGAAGGGTGTTGCAGTGGCTCATGTGAAGTATATACACTGGCATGGATCTGTTGGGCGGAATGGTCTGTTTCTGTGCTGTAAATACTTTGTTAAACTTTGATATAAGAGAACTCAATCAAGCAGCTGGGGAAAAAAAAGCATTCAAGTCCTTGTGAGGCATGAGCTCCTAGCTGGGAGCACACAACATGAAATGGAACATAAGGCAGCTGTATGAAGAGACTACAATCTACTCTGCCTAGAATTACAGGCTTCCTCATTACAACCCAGGCATTTCCAAATCCTTTCAGATATCTTAAATTGTCTATTGCTGAATCTGTTCAGAGTCTTGGAGCACCTTGTCACATAGGCTAGAACAGTTAATCAGACACATGCAATTCAAAACCTTCTAATGCACCAAATCAGCTTGCTGTCTATTTTAATATATTATTCTAATACAGTTCAGATCTCACTGATGAAAAAGGGAAAACAAGCCAAATTTACATGAAGACAATCCATTATTATAATATGGATAATTACTCTTTACATTACTGTACTTAATTAATAATCGCATTGATAAATTCATATTCATAACTAACAAAGCCTCAATTTTAAAATTCTCATCCTTGTTTTCAAATCCCTCCATGACCCTCGACCCCCTCCCTATCTCTGTAATCTCCTCCAGCCCTACAATTCTCTGAGATCTCTGGGCTCCTCCAATTCTGGCCTCTTGCACATCCCCAATTTTCATCGCTTCACCATTGGCGGCCGTGCCTTCAGCTGCCTCGGCCCTAAGCTCTGGAATTCCCGACCTATACCTCTCTGCTTCTCTACCTCTCTCTGCTTCTTTAAGACGCTCCTTAAAACCTACGTCTTTGATTAAGCTTTTGGCCACATGTCCTAAAATCTCTTTATGTGGCTCGGTGTCAAATTGTGTCTGATAATCGCTCCTGTGAAGTGCCTCGGGATGTTTAAAGGTGCTTTATATATAAATGTAAGTTGTTGTTGTTGTTGTTGTAACATTAACTCTTTATTGCTACCAGACCACTCCCAAAACGTTCATTCAATGAAATGGATGTTTTGCAACAACCAAAAGCTGAAATTTCTGCTCGGGCAAAAACCTAAGAGAAAAAAAACATTGCAAAGCACGATTCGCGCTTGCCCAGCAAGAAGTTGTCTGACCTCACTAGAATTACTGGGCTCAGCCTAATCAGCATAATGAGCTTCTGGTGTCAGGTCACCAGTTGAGGAGTGGAAAGCTGTGTGCTGCTGCGGGATTTAAAGGGGCAGCGCCACCAAAAGCATCTCTGAAAAGTTTTGCCGAGAAATACCTCCATTAGGTCCTGCAGCAGACAGGTGATACCCCAAATTCATTAATGGGGCTGTGCAAGTGCTTCTCAGTGAAATTAGGCAGTTGAAGGAAGCATTATCTGGATAACGTCCCACAAGGAGAGCAGCACAGCAGCAGTGGCAGGAGGGACCAGGGCAGTCAGTGCTGATTCAACCCCATCCATTGCGGTTCAGTGCTGGATAAAGTTTAAAGACCTTTCCCATTCTGGCAAGGTAAAAGCAACCAGCTTTGCATTTCAAGAATGCCCTGAACTAAGCATATCTGCGACTTAACAATCATCTCCCCTTCACTGTGTTCCTCTTAGGCAGTCCCTTGGAACTGAGGATGACTTGCTTCCACATTAAAAATGAGTTCGCAGGTGACTGATGAGTCCAATGCAGGACCTACAGTCTCTGTCACAGGTGGGGCAGACGGTGGTTGAAGGGGCGGGTGGGTGGGGTGCTTGGGTTGACGTGCGCTCCTTCCGCTGTTTGCGCTTGGCTTCCGCTTGCTCCCGGCGAAGAGACTCGAGGTGTTCGACGCCTTCCCGGATGCTTCTCCTCCACTTTGTGCGGTCTTGGGCCAGGGATTCCCAGATGTCAGTGGGGATGTTGCACTTTTTAAAGGAGGCTTTGAGGGTGTCCTTGAAGCATTTCCTCTGCTGGGGCTTTCTTGCCGTGTCGGAGCTCCGAGTAGAGCGCTTGTTTTGGGAGTCTCGTATCGGGCATGCGGACGATGTGGCCTGTCCATCGGAGCTGATTGCGCGTGGTCAAAGCTTCGATGCTGGGGATGTTGGCCTGAGCAAGAACACTGATGTTGGTGCGCCCATCCTGCCAATGGATTTGCAGGATCTTGCGGAGGCAGCATTGGTGGTACCTCTCCAGTGCTTTGAGGTGCCTGCTGTACATGGTCCATGTCTCTGAGGCATACAGGAGGGTGGGTATCACTGCTGCTCTGTAGACAATAAGCTTAGTGCTGGGTTTGAGGTCCTGGTCTTCAAACACTCTCTTCCTCAGGTGACCGAAGGCTGCACTGGCACACTGAAGGTGGTGTTGGACTTCGTCATCGACGTCTGCCCTTGTTTACAGTAGGCTCCCGAGGTATGGAAAGTGGTCCACGTTGTCCAAGGCCTTGTCGTAGATTTTGATAATCGGGGGGCAGTACTGTGTGGCGGGGCAGGTTGGTAGAGGACCTTTGTCTTACGGGTGTTTAGTGTAAGGCCCATGCTCTCGTACGCGTCGGTGAAGGTTTTGACGTTGGTTTGGAGTTCGACCTCCGAGTGAGCGCAGACGCAAGCGTCGTCTGCATACTGTAATTCGATGACAGAGGATGGGACGACCTTGGATCTGGACTGGAGGCGATGGAGATTGAACAGTTTCCCCGTTTGTTCTGTAAATTAGCTCCACTCCAGCGGGGAGCTTACTGAGGGTGAGATGGATTATTGCAGCAAGGAAGATCGAGAAGAGCGTTGGTGCGATGACACAGCCTTGCTTGACCCCAGTCCGTACATGAATTGGGTCTATGGTGGAAACGCTGGTCAGGATCACGGCTTGCAGCCGAATTTGAGGAGGACACTCCATAATCCCTCACGGTTGACAGTGTCAAAAGCCTTTGTGAGGTCAAAGAAGGCCATGTACAGCGGTTGGTGCAGCACGGTGGCATAGTGGTTAGCACTGGTGCCTCACAGCGCCAGAGACCCGGGTTCGAATCTGACCTCGGGTGACTGTCTGTGTGGAGTTTGCACATTCTCCCTGTGTCTGCGTGGGTTTCCTCCGGGTGCTCCGGTTTCCTCCCACAGTCCAAAAATGTGCGGGTTAGGTTGATTTGGCTATGATAAATTGACCCTTAGTGTTAGGGGGGGATTAAATATGTGGGGTTATGGGGATAGGATGGGATATGTTAGGGGGAATTAAATACGTGGGGTTATGGGGGTAGGGTGGGATATGTGTACTGTGGGGATTAAAGCAGGGACAGGGTACTGGATTTGGATGATCAGCCATGATCGTATTGAATGGTGGAGCAGGCTCGACGGGCCGAATGGCCTACTCCTGCTCCTAGATTCTATGTTTCTATGTTTCTATGTTCCCTGCATTTCTCTTGTAATTGACGCGCGGTGAAGATCATGGCAATCAGTAACTAGTGGTGTTCCACAGGGGTCAGTGCTGGGTCCCCAACTCTTCACAATCTATATTAACGATTTGGAGGAAGGGACCAAGTGTAACATATCAAAATTTGCAGATGATACAAAGATGGGAGGGAAAGTAGTGAGTGAGGAGGACATAAAAAACCTGCAAGGGGACATAGACAGGCTAAGTAAGTGGGCAGAGATTTGGCAGATGGAATACAACACTGGAAAGTGTGAGGTGATGCACTTTGGCAGGAAAAATCCTAGAGCAATTTATTATCTTAATGGCAAGAAACTGGAGAGTACTGAAGTGCAAAGGGATCTGGGGGTCCTGGTGCACGAAACTCAAAAGGTTAGTATGCAGGTGCAGCAAGTGATTAAGAAGGCAAATGGAATGTTGGCTTTCATTGCTAGGGGGATAGAATATAAAAATAGGGAGGTATTGCTTCAGTTGTACAAGGTATTGGTGAGACCGCACCTGGAATACTGCATACAGTTTTGGTGTCCTTACTTAAGGAAAGACATCCTTGCTCTCGAGGCAGTGCAAAAAAGGTTCACTCGGTTAATCCTGGGGATGAGGGGGTGGTCATATGAGGAGAGGTTGGGTAGATTGGGACTCTACTCATTGGAGTTCAGAAGAATGAGAGGCGATCTTATTGAAACATATAAGATTGTGAAGGGGTTGGATCGGGTGGATGCGGGGAGGATGTTCCCGATGACGGGTGAGACGAGAACTAGGGGACATAGTCTTAGAATAAGGGGCTGCTCTTTCAAAACTGAGATGAGGAGGAACTACTTCACTCAGAGGGTGGTAGGTCCATGGAATATGCTGCCACAAAAAGCTGTAGAAGCTACAACATTAATTAAATTTAAAACAGAAATAGACAGTTTCCTAGAAGTAAAGGGCATTAAGGGTTACGGGGAGCGGGCAGGAATTTGGACATGAGTCTAGGTTCGGATCGGTCATGGCCCTGTGGGTAGTGGAGCGGGCCCAGGGACTGTGTAGCCTGATTCTGCTCCTATTTCGTGTGTGCAATTCTGTTAGATGCAGGAGATGGTTCTGTGATAGATAGTAGATTGGCGGTTAGGATCAGATCAGCCATGATCTTATTGAATGGCGGAGCAGGCTCGAGGGGCCGATTGGCCTACTCCTGCTCCTATTTCTTATGTTCTTATGTTCTTATGTCCATTGTGCCCCTTATTGCGACTCTGAGAGGAGCTCTTCGGCCACTGGGAGAAGCGATTGAGGAGGATTCCTGCGATGACTTTCCCTGTGGCAGACAGCAGGGAAACTCCTCTGTAATTACCGCAATCGGACTTTTCACCTTTCTTGAAGATGGTCATAATTACGTCATCTCTGAGATCCCCTGGCATGCTCTCCTCCTTCCAGATAAGAGAAATGAGTTCATGAATTTGCGCCAGTAGTGCTTCTCCGCCATGCTTTAGTGCCTCAGCGGGGATTCCATCTGCTCCTAAGGCCTTGTTGTTTTTCAGTTATCGGATGGCCTTTTCAACCTCATGCCGGGCTGGGGTTGTGCTGAGATGGTGGCGGGTAGCATGCTGTGGGATGGAGTTGAGGACACTCGTGTCGAAGACAGAGTCTCGGTTTAGGAGATCTTGGAAGTGCTCCTTCCAGCGGGCGCTGACTGCCTCTCTGTCCTTGATGAGTACCTCTCCATTCTTGGCCCGCAGTGGGGTAGGACCTTGGGTGCTTGGGCCGTAGGTGGTCTTGACTGCGCTAAAGAATCCACGCACGTCGTGGTTGTCGGCTAGCTGCTGGATCTCCTGCGCTTTCTCCACACACCATCTGTTCTTTAGGTCGCGGGTTTTTTGTTGGACCTCGGCCTTCAGGCGTCTGTAGAGCTGCTTTCTTGCTCTCGAGTTGTGTTGCTGTTTCCAGATCAGGAATGCCTTGTGCTTGCAACTTATTTGCTCCTGGATCTCCTGGTTGTTCTCGTCGAACCAGTCTTGGTGTTTCCTGGTCGAGTGACCGAGCGTCTCTTCACAGGTGCTGATTATGGAGGCCTTGAGTGCAGACCAGGCGCTGTGGACACTGTGTCTCTGAATCACTGGGAGTTGTCAGGTTGTTTGTGAGGCGCAGGCTGAATAGGGCTTTCTAAGCAGGGTCTTTGAGTGCTCCAGCGTTGATTTTCCTGCGGCATTGCTTCTGTTGCCGCCGCTGTTTTGGGGCTACATTGATGGAGATGACAGAGCGGATTAGGCGGTGGTCTGTCCAGCAGTTGTCAGCTCCTGTCATGGCGTGGGTGATGTGAACGTCCTTGCGGTCCCTTGCTTGGACGATGACGTAGTCCAGCAGATGCCAGTGCTTGGAGTGAGGGTGCTGCCATGAAGCCTTGTACTGTCTCTCTGACGGAACAAGGTGTTGGTTATGACAAGGCCATGTTCTAAGCATTTTGACAGGAGGAGGGTACCGTTGGAGTTGGCTTTCTCTACCCCGTCTCTGCCGATCACACCTCCCCAGAGGTCTGTGTCCTTTCCAACTCTGGCGTTAAAGTCGCCAAGGAGGATCAGCTTGTCGCCTGTTGGGACTCGGGTCAGGGATTGTTCGAGGCTGGAGTAGAATTCCTCTTTGGTCTCGTCTGTGGCTTCCAGTGTTGGGGCGTACGCACTGATGACCGTAGCGCACTGGTTCTGGGCTAGGGGAATGGGGAATGAGGTAATGGCAGAGAAATTAAATAAATACTTTGTTTCTGTCTTCACGGAGGAAGACACAAAAAACCTCCCAGAAATATGCGAAAACCAAGGGTGTGGCGAGAATGAAGAACTTAAAGAAATTATTATTGGTAAAAAAACAGTACTAGCAAAATTAATGGGACTAAAATTTGATAAATCCCAAGGACCGGATGACCTACATCCTAGGGTTTTGAAAGAGGTGGCCATTGGGATAGTGGACGCATTGGTTGTCATCTTCCAAAATTCTATAGATTCTGGAACGGTTCCTGCAGATTGGAGGATAGCAAATGTAACCCCGCTAATTAATAAAGGAGGGAGAGAGAAAACGGGGAACAACAGACCTGTTAGCCTCACATCAGTAGTTGGGAAAATGCTGGAATCCATTATAAAGGATACAATAACTGGGCACTTAGAAACTAATAGTAATATTGGGCAGAGTCCATGTGGATTTATGAAAGGGAAGTCCTGTTTGGCAAACCTATTGGAGTTCTTTGAGGATGTAACTAGTGGAGTAGACAAAGGGGAACCGGTAGATGTGGTGTATTTGGATTTTCAGAAGGCCTTCGATAAGGTCCCACACAAGAGGTTGGTGAACAAAATTAGGGCACATGGAATTGGGGGTACTATACTAGCATGGATTGAGAATTGGTTAACAGACAGAAAACAAAGAGTAGGGATAAACGGGTCTTTTTCAGGATGGCAGGCTGTGACTAGTGGGGTACCGCAAGGATCGGTGCTTGGGCCCCAGCTATTCATAATCTATATCAATTATTTGGATGAGGGGACTAAATGTAACATTTCCAAATTTGCTGATGACACAAAGCTAGGTGGCGGTGTCAGTTGCGAAGAGGATGTGAAGAGGCTTCAAGGGGATCTCGACAAGCTCAGTGAGTGGCTGAGAACATGGCAGATGGATTATAATGTGGATAAATGTGAAGTTATCCACTTTGGTAGAAAAAACAGAAAGGCAGAGTATTTCCTAAATGGTGAAAGATTGGGGAATGCAGATGCTGAAAGGGACCTGGGTGTCCTTGTACGTGAGTTACTTTAAGTGAATGTGCAGGTGCAACAAGTCATTAGGAAGACAAATGGTATGCTGGCCTTCATTACAAGAGGATTTGAGTACAGGAGTAAAGAAGTCTTACTCCAATTATATAGGGCCTTGGTGAGACCACACCTGGAGTACTGTGTACAATTTTGGTCTCCTTACCTAAGGAAGGATATACTTGCCATAGAGGGAGTGCAACGAAGGTTCACGAGATTGATTCCTGGGATGGCGGGACTGTCGTATGAGAAGAGATTGAGTAAACTAGGCCTGTATTCTCTTGAATTCAGAAGAATGAGAGGGGATCTCGTTGAAGCATACAAAATTATTACAGGGCTGGATAGGGTGGATGCTGGGAGAATGTTTCCCTTGGCTGGGGAGTCTAGAACCAGGGGCCACAGCCTCAGGATAAAAGGTAGGCCATTCAGGACTGAGATGGGAAGAAATTTCTTCACACAGAGGGTGGTGAATCTTTGGAATTCTCTACCCCAGAGGGCTGTGGAAGCTCAAACATTGGGTATATTCAAAACAGAAGTCGATAGATTTCTGACTAGTAAGGGCATCAAGGGATATGGCGATAAGGCCAGTGAATGGAATTGAGGCAGAAGATCAGCCATGATCTCATTGAATGGCAGAGCAGGCTCGAAGTGCCGAATGGCCTATTCCTGCTCCTATTTCTTATGTGCTTATGTTCTTATGTTCTAGGGTGAGCCGAAGAGTCAGGAGGCGCTCTTTTATACCGCTAGGAGAGCCTCTGAGACGCCCAACTAGTTCATTTTTTATGGCGAAGCCTACCCCATGGAGGCGCCGTTCTTCTTCAGGTTTGCCTTTCCAGAAGAAGGTGTAGCCATCGCCTTGCTCCTTGAACTGGCCTTCCCCTGCCCGCCGGGTCTCACTTAGGGCAGCGATATCAATGTTGAAACGTCTGAGCTCCCGGGCAATGATAGCAATACGGCGTTCCGGTCTGTCACTGTTGGGGTTGTCCATGAGGGTCCTGACGTTCCAGGTCCCGAACTTCATTTTAAATGGTGGAAGATGCCTGTGCGTGAATTCTTTTAACGTGGGGTGGCCGTTACACACCAGCTACCACATGGGCTTGACAGAGCAAGGTCTTGGTCCAATGACAAGGGGATCCAAGACGATTGGAGACCAGGCTCTGCTACAACGGCCTAGCACACACACACAAACATACTGCTACTGTCCTCCTCCCTCCTTCTCACAGGTCCTCTCTGCCTGGGTTTCGTAGGATGCATTGTGGTCCTCCCGACCTCGCTGTTGGCCCGTGCAGCACCTTCCCTGGGCCCCGACCCCACTGCTGGTCCACGCTGCGCCACTCCTGGGCCTTGACCTCGCTGCTGGGCTCGTCCTCGCTCCTGGGTCCCGGCCTCGGACATGAATGATGTTGTCCCTCACAGGATCAAATTAGCACTGATATTCTCGCGATCCCTGGCCCCCAGCTCCACTCGCGATCCACTAGTCACTAGATCACTAGTCCAATGGAGAAGCGTAGTCTTGAGGGCAGAGAGGTCTGGGAATTTGGAAGCTAAGTTTAAGTGACGAGCCAGTGCTCACTAATGAAAACAAAGAACAGGCAGACTGTGTGAAAATGCTTGAATAGCATACCATCAATGTCCTTGAGATACCGTGGAGCCCTTTATACCTGGAAGTATTCCTTCCCTTACATCCTTACAAGCTTTGACCCCCACTAAAAGCCGTTGGTGGTATGCAATTGCTTGATTCACAGATCTGTCAGCAGCCCCATTATGGTCTGAATGCTTGCCTCAGGTTCCACGGCACCTCTTGGTAACCAGAGCTCACCTTTACTTTTGCGTTCTTCTAAATGGAGAAGACAACCAACAACAGCAGAGAGAGATTAGTTACAGATGATGGACCCCCCTTCCCCCACCACGCGCCCTCCCCCCCCCAAATATTTGCCCACTCACCACCCTACAAGGAGGAAGCATTGGAATTCCTGAGAAGGGAGGTCATAGAAAGAGTTGGAGATGAAGAATTCTGAGGGTAGGTGCCCACTGTGGGTTTGACATGACATTCAACTTGACGTAATAAAGACTCACTACGCACTTGAACATAAAGCAAGGCTTTAATCAACTTGTAACAAAACATGGAGGTCTAGTTAGCAGTCACTAGCTTCCTGTTTCCAGATTGTCTCTCCCCAAGGTGGGCCCATGCCTGAGTATTTATACTCCCTGGACGGCGCCCCAGCTGGTCACCCAGTAGTACTTCCTGAGTTGTTACTTGCGATTTATGACATTCTTCCTCCCTAAAAGGTTTGGAAGTCCAGTCTTCCTTTAACGGACTAGGCGGACCAGAAATAGCCGCAGACGTTTAGCTCTCTGCTTGTGACTGGAAGGCACGTCTCCCCGGACCGTGTCCTGGTCCCTGGGTCGCTTGGCCCGTACCGGTAAGTCAGTAGAGTCCGCGTCATCTTGATCATCCTGTGGAGGACTGGGAATATCATGACTCCGGGTACGGGTCCCCACAGGTGCTGAGCTGGCCTCATCCCGGGTCGTGGCTGGAGATTGTCCGGCGTCCTGGTTTCGGGTGGCCATCCTACGGGGAGCGTCCAGCTCCCTGAGTTGATCCGGTAGCGTTGCCGGCAGATCCCCCGATGTCCCAGGCGGGGCTTCATTTTCATAGGGGTGCGGAGTGTTGATATCATTGTCGGGGGATCCTTCATCATTCGGGCCCGTGTGACCGGTTGGGCAGGGAGCCAGATCTCGGAGCGAGACGGTGGTCTCCCGGCCATCAGGGTACCGTACGTGCGCATACGTGGGGTTTACCTCCGTTAACTCCACCTCGTCAACGAGAGGGTCGTTTTTGGCAGACCGGACGAACCTCCGGAGTAGTACCGGGCCTGGAGCCACCAACCATGACGGTAGAGACGTCCCATGTGTAGAGCGACGCCGGAATTTGAAGAATCGCTCATGAGGCGTGACAGTAGTAGATGTGGAGAGAAGAGACCTGATAGAGTGTAACGCGTCGGGGAGCACCGTTTCCCACTGCTGGTCCGGCAGGTTGCGTGACCTTAGTGCCAGACGGACAGCGTTCCAGATGATGGCATTGTATCGTTCAACCTGTCCGTTACCGATTGGGTGATATGGTGTCGTCCTACTTGAGGCGATTCCCCGTTGGGAGATATAACTTTTAAGTTCACTCGACATAAAGGAGGGACCCCGATCAGTGTGGATAAAATTGGCTGTCCCGCAAAGGGAAAAGACCTGATCGAGGCATTTAATTACCGTAGAGGTAAGCATATTAGGGCAGGGGAAGGCGAAGGGAAAGCGTGAATACTCGTCCACCATCGTAAGTAGGTAGGTGTTCCTTGTCGACGAAGGCAATGGCCCTTTAAAGTCTATGCTGAGCCTCTGCATAGGCTGCATTGCATGTATGAGTAAGCCATCTGATGGGCGAAAGAATTGTGGTTTCAATTCTGCACAAATCCTACAGGAGGAGCATGTTTTCTTTACGTCCTCGGTTGAAAATGGTAGATTTTTGGAGCGCACAAAGTGCAACATGCGGGTCACACCAGGATGGCATAAGTCCATATGCAAATCCGCCAGAGTCGACGTTGACATTGAGGAGCAAAATGCCCGTGTGAAGGTATCTGGGGCCACGTTCTGTTTGCCAGGTCGGTAACAGATAGTATATCCAAAGGCAGCCAGCTCCATCCTCCAGAGTTGAATTTTATTATTTTTGATTTTCGTGCGCCTCCGGTTATCCAACATGAAGGCCACAGAGCGCTGGTCAGTTATAAGCGTAAAATGACGCCGAGCAAGAAAATGACCCCATTGGCGTACAGCCTCGATGATGGCCGTAGCCTCCTTCTCGACGGGGGGGGGGTAATGGAGCTCGCTACCCTGCAAGGTTCTGGATAGGAATGCCACGGGTCGGCCACCTTGATTCAAGGTAGCGGAGATCGCCACCTCCGATGCATCGCATTCGACCACAAAAGGAAGATTTTCGTCAATGGAGCGAAGCGTGGCTTTCTCCAGCTGTCGTTTGAGGAGGTTGAAGGCAGAAATAGCCGTAGCTTCCAATGGAAAAGACTTCGCATGGAGCAGGGGCTGTATTTTATCGGAGAAGTGTGGTATCCATTTTGCGTAATAAGCAAACATGCCAAGTGCCCGACGAAGAGAGCCGAGGTTCGTCGGGGGAGGGAGCTCCTGAAGTGGACGAAGTCGCTCTGGGTCCGGTTTAATAACACCGTTGCCCACCCAGTAGCCAAGAATGTTCACCGATGGCACCGACTTCACCGATTTGGATTCGTTTAACGTTAAGTGGCGACGGCGGAGTACGTCAAAAAATCTCTGAAGATTGGCGTCATGCTCCTTTTGATCATGGCCGGCAATAGTGATATTGTCTAAATACGGAAAGGTATCCGTCAAGTTCTCTTGCCGGACTAGGCCATCCATGGCCCGTTGGAAGACGGCCACCCCATTGGTGACCCCGAATGGAAGGCGGCGAAACTGGAAAAGCCGACCATTGGCCTCAAAGGCCGTATACTTCTTGTCGGAGTCTTGCAGTGGCACCTGATGGTACGCGCTTTTTAAATCGAAGGTCGAGAATACCTTGTATTTGGCAAGGTTGTTGACCATGTCATCTATGCGTGGCAGCGGGTAGGCATCCAGATCGGTATATAGATTAATAGTCTGCGAATAATCGATACACAGACGTTTTATGTTGTTTTAAGGGATTCCTCACGATGACGACCTGAGCCCGCCAGGGAGATGAACATGGCTCGATAATACCGTCGACTAAAAGGCGAGAGATTTCCGCCTCAATAAACGCTCGATCATCTTGGCTAAAGCGCCGCGATTTGGTGGCTATGGGTTTACAGCGGGGGGGAAGATTGGCAAACAGGGAGGGTTCACCGAGTAAGGCCGCCGAGAGTGCACAAAACGGCACCTTAGAAATGGTAAGCTCCGGCCTTGACCCTCCAAACTCAAAAGTGATCTTCTTGTGCTGCTTCTGGAAGTCCTGTCCCAGAAGCACATCGCTGCATAAGTTTGCGAGTACTCCGAGCCGGGTGGAGAGATACGTGCGGCCGTTGAGGATGAGGTTGACCAGACAGAAGCCAGAAGAATTGGTGGTCAGAGTCGTCAGAGCCATTGCAATCTCCCTGTCCGAGGGATAAATGTGCAGTTTTAACCTGTTGACAGCCCGCTTACTAATGAAGCTGTCAGAGCTGCAGGAGTCAATTAGCGCGCTTAGAGTGTGCCCATTTACTGAAACCTTCGTGGCTGCATGGGACAAACTTTGGGGAAAAACAGCCGTGATGGGAGGAGGGGCAATTTTCCCTTCGGCAACTGTAGCCTTAACAGTAGTTCTTGGGGGAGGAGCAGCTCCATAGATAGCAGCTGTGAAGCTAACAGGAGCTCTTGACCGGTATACTTTAGAGGAGCGGCCTTTCTTGTTAGCAAAGGCCCGTGACTGGCATACCTTGGAAAAGTGTCCTTTCTTGCTGCAATGATTGCAGGTCACATTACGAGCCGGGCAAAATTTTCTGTGATGGCACGCCCCTCCACAAAAGAAACACTTTCTTCCTGATTGCCAGGATGCTGCTAGGGTGGGGTCGTCATCAGCGAAGGCCTCTAGGGTAGGGTCATCGTCTGTTAGAGTAGAGTCAACATCAGTGGGGGCATCCGCCCGAGACATAAGAAATAGGAACATAAGAAATAGGAGCAGGAGTAGGCCAATCGGCCCCTCGAGCCTGCTCCGCCATTCAATAAGATCATGGCTGATCTGATCCTAACCGCCAATCTACTATCTATCACAGAACCATCTCCTGCATCTAACAGAATTGCACACACGAAATAGGAGCAGAATCAGGCTACACAGTCCCTGGGCCCGCTCCACTACCCACAGGGCCATGACCGATCCGAACCTAGACTCATGTCCAAATTCCTGCCCGCTCCCCGTAACCCTTAATGCCCTTTACTTCTAGGAAACTGTCTATTTCTGTTTTAAATTTAATTAATGTTGTAGCTTCTACAGCTTTTTGTGGCAGCATATTCCATGGACCTACCACCCTCTGAGTGAAGTAGTTCCTCCTCATCTCAGTTTTGAAAGAGCAGCCCCTTATTCTAAGACTATGTCCCCTAGTTCTCGTCTCACCCGTCATCGGGAACATCCTCCCCGCATCCACCCGATCCAACCCCTTCACAATCTTATATGTTTCAATAAGATCGCCTCTCATTCTTCTGAACTCCAATGAGTAGAGTCCCAATCTACCCAACCTCTCCTCATATGACCACCCCCTCATCCCCGGGATTAACCGAGTGAACCTTTTTTGCACTGCTTCGAGAGCAAGGATGTCTTTCCTTAAGTAAGGACACCAAAACTGTATGCAGTATTCCAGGTGCGGTCTCACCAATACCTTGTACAACTGAAGCAATACCTCCCTATTTTTATATTCTATCCCCCTAGCAATGAAAGCCAACATTCCATTTGCCTTCTTAATCACTTGCTGCACCTGCATACTAACCTTTTGAGTTTCGTGCACCAGGACCCCCAGATCCCTTTGCACTTCAGTACTCTCCAGTTTCTTGCCATTAAGATAATAAATTGCTCTAGGATTTTTCCTGCCAAAGTGCATCACCTCACACTTTCCAGTGTTGTATTCCATCTGCCAAATCTCTGCCCACTTACTTAGCCTGTCTATGTCCCCTTGCAGGTTTTTTATGTCCTCCTCACTCACTACTTTCCCTCCCATCTTTGTATCATCTGCAAATTTTGATATGTTACACTTGGTCCCTTCCTCCAAATCGTTAATATAGATTGTGAAGAGTTGGGGACCCAGCACTGACCCCTGTGGAACACCACTAGTTACTGATTGCCAGTCTGAGAATGAACCATTTATCCCAACTCTTTGCTTTCTGTTTGATAGCCAATCCTCTATCCATGCCAGAATATTACCCCCAATCCCGTGATTTTTTACCTTAAGCAATAATCTTTTGTGTGGCACCTTGTCAAATGCCTTTTGGAAGTCTAAATACACTACGTCCACTGGTTCCCCTTTATCCACTCTATATGTTACTTCCTCAAAGAACTCCAGCAAATTTGTCAAACATGACTTCCCCTTCGTAAAACCATGCTGACTTTGTCCTATTAAATTATGATTATCCAAATGTCCTGTTACTGTTTCCTTAATAATGGACTCCAAAATTTTACCTACCACAGATGTTAGGCTAACCGGTCTATAGTTACCAGCCTTCTGTCTACTGCCCTTTTTAAATAAGGGTGTTACATTAGCAGTTTTCCAGTCTGCCGGGACCTTAGCGGAATCCAGGGAGTTTTGAAAAATTATTACCAATGCATCTACAATCCCTACCGCCACTTCCTTCAAGACTCTAGGATGTAAGCCATCAGGTCCAGGTGATTTATCCGCCTTGAGTCCCATTATTTTACCGAGTACCACTTCCTTAGTGATTTTGATCGTGTTTAGCTCCTCTCCCCCTATAGCCCCCTGTTTGTCCAGTGTTGGGATATTCTTAGTGTCCTCTACTGTAAAGACTGATACAAAATATTCATTCAGTGTTTTTGCCATCTCCATATTTCCCACCATTAATTTCCCGGTCTCATCCTCTAAGGGACCAACATTTACTTTAGCCACCCTTTTTCTTTTTATATAACTATAAAAACTCTTACTATCTGTTTTTATATTTTTTGCTAATTTACTTTCATAATCTATCTTCCCTTTCTTAATCAATCTTTTTGTTATTTTTTGCTGCCTTTTAAAGTTTTCCCAATCCTCTGTCCTCCCACTAGATTTCGCTACCTTATATGCCCTTGTTTTTAGTCGAATACTATCCTTAATTTCTTTACTTAGCCACGGATGACTGTCCTTTCTTTTACACCCTTTTCTTTTCAGTGGAATATATTTTTTTTGGAAGTTGTAAAATAACTCCTTGAATGTACACCACTGATCATGTGTCGTCTTACCCTTTAATCTATTTTCCCAATCCACTCTACTCAATTCCACTCGCATACCTTCATAGTCTCCTTTATTCAAGCTTAGCACGCTTGTTTGAGATCCAACCTTCTCACCCTCTAATTGAATATGGAATTCAACCATGTTATGGTCACTCATTCCAAGGGGATCCTTTACTAGGACATTTTTAATTAATCCTGTCTCGTTACACAGGACCAGATCTAAGGTTGCTTGCCCCCTGGTCGGTTCAGTTACATACTGCTCAAGAAACCCATCCCTAATACACTCAATGAACTCATCCTCAAGGCAGCCCTGCCCCATTTGATTTGTCCAATTAATATGATAGTTAAAATCCCCCATAATTATAGATGTTCCCTTATTACATGCCTCAACTATTTCCTGATTGATACTCCGTCCAATAGAGTTGCAACTGTTCGGAGGCCTATAGACTACGCCCACTAATGTTTGTTTCCCCTTATTATTCCTTATCTCCACCCAAACTGTTTCATTATCATGATTTTTTGACCCAATATCATTACTCTGTATTACAGTGATTCCTTCCTTTATTAACATAGCCACCCCACCTCCCCTTCCTTCCTGCCTGTCCTTCCTGATCGTTAAATAACCTGGTATGTTTAATTCCCAGGCATTGTCACCCTGCAGCCATGTTTCTGTAATGGCCACAATATCATAACCATATGTAGTTATTTGTGCCATTAACCCGTCTATTTTGTTACGAATGCTACGTGCATTCAGATAGAGAACTTTCAAATATGCTTTGTGGCACTTAGTTCCTGCTTTTTCACTTTTTACCAGTTTACCTTTTACTCCACACACTCTGTCCCTTCCTGCCACGCTCTGATTTGTGATTCCCCTACTGCTACCTATGTCTATGACCCTCTCTGTTGTCATTTTTATTTTTTGCTCTCTTGAAACCTCCCCCCCACTAATTAGTTTAAAGCCCTCTCCACAGCCCTAGTTATTTGATTCGCCAGGACACAAGTCCCAGCACTGGCCAAGTGAAGTCCGTCCCAACGGAACAGCTCTCTCCTGCCCCAGTACTGGTGCCAGTGTCCCAAGAAGCAAAACCCATTTTTCCCACACCAGTCTTTGAGCCACGCATTCAACTCCCTGATTTTATTTACCCTAGCCAAATTTGCTCGTGGCTCAGGTAGTAATCCAGAGATTATTACCCTCGAGGTTCTGCTTTTTAATTTGGCCCCTAGCTGCTCAAACTCCCTCAGCAGAACCTCTTTCCTTGTCCTATCTATGTCATTGGTACCAACATGGACCACGACAACTGGATCCTCCCCCTCCCACTCCAAGTTTCTCTCCAGCCCAGAGGAGATGTCCTTAACCCTGGCACCGGGCAGGCAACACAGCCTTCGGGACTCTCGCTCTTGGCTGCAAAGAACCCTATCTATCCCCCTAATGATACTATCCCCTACCACTACAACATTTCTTTTTACTCCCCCCACTTGAATGGCCCCCCTTACCACGGTGCTGTGGCCAGGTTGCTCATCCTCCCTGCAGTCCCCGCTCCTATCCACACAGGGAGTAAGAGCCTCGAACCTGTTGGACAAGAGCAAGGGCTGCGGCTCCTCCAACACTACCTCCTGGATCCCTGTACCTGCCTCACTCGTAGTCACACCTTCCTGTCCCTGACCACGGGCTACTTCTGAATTAGTTACTCTAATTGGTGTGACTACCTCCTGAAACACGGAGTCCAGGTAACTCTCCCCCTCCCTGATGTGTCGCAGTGTTTGAAGCTCGGACTCCAGCTCATCAACACGGAGCCGGAGTTCCTCGAGCAGCCAACACTTACTGCAAATGTGTTCACCGTGAACATCAATGGTGTCCACCAGCTCCCACATATTGCAGCAGTAACACATCACCTGCTCTCCCATTCTATGTAATTAATTAAAAATGTATTATTTACCCTTCAGTTAATTTATGCCAGCAGTCTCTGCTACACCACAGATACCCGAGAAACAATAAAATTGAAGTTTTGTATAAAAAAAAAGAGAAATACTCACCAACCAATCACTTACCTGCTTTCTGGTGACGTCACACTTCGATTATTTTTTACCTCTCTCCTGCTCTCGGCTTGGTGAAAGCCTACCTGGTCGCTGCCGCCTTTTACCGCCGCCGCCTCGCCGCTGTTGCTCCACCCAGGTCCGCCGCCTCTGTGGGCCTACCTGGTCGCTGCCGCCTTTTACCGCCGCCGCCTCGCCGCTGTTGCTCCACCCAGGTCCGCCGCCTCTGTGGGCCTACCTGGTCGCTGCCGCCTTTTACCGCCGCCGCCTCGCCGCTGTTGCTCCACCCAGGTCCGCCGCCTCTGTGGGCCTACCTGGTCGCTGCCGCCTTTTACCGCCGCCGCCTCGCCGCTGTTGCTCCACCCAGGTCCTACCGAAAGACTCATTAAAGGAGATAGCCGCTGCCCGTGCACGTGGTGGGAGATAAGTGTCTGCATTTTTCTTGGCCAAGTCCAAGGAACACGCCTGGTCATAAGCAGCCCGTAAATTGAGGGTTTTATTTTCCAGCAGGCGCTGACGTATAAAAGGGGACGCGATTCCATTGATAAAGGAATCGCGGATTAGTTCCTCTTGATACTGTTCAGCTGAAACTGCTTTAAGGTTACAATCCTTGCTGAGCCTGCGAAGTTTCTGGAGAAATTCATCGAGTGATTCCCCAGGCTGCTGCCGAGTTGTGGCCAGTAGGTGTCGAGCAAAGATTTCATTTGGGGACTTGACATATAGCTGCTGTAAGATTTCGATAGCAGTGTCATAGTCTATACAGTCCTCAATATAATCATACACATGAGGAGACACGTAGTTGATAAGCATTCGTAACTTATTAGGGACATCCGCCCCACATTCTTCAAGAAAGTTGCTAAAGGTACGAAACCAATGCTTCCATACCTTTGCTGCCGCAGGTGCATTCGGGTCCAGGTCGAGACGAGCGGGTCTAAGGAGTTTTTCCATGATGGATCAGTTTCTTGCCCAAGTTCCCTTCTGTGGTTCGAGTTGCAGCTGGTTGTTCCGAATCACCCAAAGCGTGGAGACGATATCAAGTTGATTAAATTGACGTAATAAAGACTCACTACGCACTTGAACATAAAGCAAGGCTTTAATCAACTTGTAACAAAACATGGAGGTCTAGTTAGCAGTCACTAGCTTCCTGTTTCCAGATTGTCTCTCCCCAAGGTGGGCCCATGCCTGAGTATTTATACTCCCTGGACGGCGCCCCAGCTGGCCACCCAGTAGTACTTCCTGAGTTGTTACTTGCGATTTATGACACAACTTCTCTTCATTCTCATCCTATTGTTCCCCACGTTAACTATCAGCAAATTCGATCGTGAAACCTTCACGCCACTATTGAAGGTCACAAGTGAAATCTGCTCCTCAGCAACCCATTCTAATGTCTGTCCTTCTATTTCCCATCTAAGTGTCCCAGAGGAAGAAGAATAAAAGAGGAATTAGACCCATCTGCTACTTTCTGTGCCAACACTTATTGCATGCACTGCCAATCACTCTCTCCAAGCACCAGCCCAGAGACATCCACTTTGGGAAGGAGGGGTAGGGTGGAGGGGTGCGGGGGTCGGGGTTGCATTAGGACTCAACCCTTTCCAGCTGCGCCTGATATTAACCTGCAGGGTTCTGGAGGCAGATCAGGCACCCACTTAATGCAGGCGGGAGCCTCATAAATTTGGGCAGTTCAGTGTCCAATTATGGCAATCGGACTTTGATGGCCTTTTAACCGGGGCTTGAGCGGGGAAGCTGCTGTGGATTTTCCACCAGCAGGTCGATGGCTGGTGGGAAGGATGAAGAGACCCTTCAAGTAAATCAAAAAATGTCCTTTGTAAAAGCAGAATTGCTCCTCCAGGCCCCACAATGTAAGTCGTGGCCTCCCCCCGCCCCGGCCTCCCCCCTTCCCTCCCACGAGACCTTCCTGAAAGATCCCCCTCACCACCTACCTTAAAGTGGTGGGCGGCCAAAGGCTGCTTGATCTTTGCCAGCTGGCAAACGCTCGGCACCCTCTTCAGACCCATTCCAGGCAGGAAGTGGACTGGAAGTGGCATTTCACTGAGACCCGGAGATTGAAAGAAACTTTGAAAAGGTTTTGTGGCTGTTTTTTTAAGTGACCTTCATAGGTCCCTTTAAGGGTTGCTGGTTAGGCGGAGTTTGCGCAGCACTAGTTCCAACCATTTGGACCTGAATTTTGCATCGATATCCTACAACCGGCGGGGTGTGTAACGGGCGGTCGATCCTCTACCACCAGTTCTTCCAACCTCACTGAAAAGTAAACCTACCCCGAAGGTTCTACAAAGCTTAAAATATCTCTGTTTGGCTCTTGAGATTTAGCTCAACCTTTGCCCCATTGCCAACTTCAAGCAACCTTGGCCGTCCATTACCTGCCATTTTAGGGTGAGCATTTTCACCCGTTCACCAGAATTGGCAGTGGGAGATTGGGCAGGCGCTAAAGTGGAAAGTGATCCAAAGTAATGATTTCAAGCCCTGTAAAATGGGTATTATTAGTAGGCAAATTTAGGATATAGGTTAGAGCACACTAAGAATACTGTGTACAGTTCTGGTCATCATATTACAAAAAGAATATGGAGGCACTGGAAAAGATGCAAACAAAAATTGCAAGGATGATACCAGAACTGAAAGGTTATAGCTATTAGAAACATAGAGCAGGAGTAGGCCATTCAGCCCGTCGAGCCTGTTGCACCATTCAATACGATCATGGCTGATCATCCAAATCCAGTACCCTGTCCCTGCTTTCTCACACAGAATCCCCACAGTACAGATAGAGGCCATCTCGGCCCATCGAGCCTGCACCGACACATATCCCATCCTATCCCCGTAACCCCACGTATTTAATTCCCCCTAACATATCCCATCCTATCCCCGTAACCCCACATATTTAATCCCCCGCTAACACTAAGGGTCAATTTATCATAGCCAAATCAACCTAACCCGCACATTTTTGGACTGTGGGAGGAAACCGGAGCAAACCCACGCAGACACAGGGAGAATGTGCAAACTCCACACAGACAGTCACCCGAGGCCAGATTCGAACCCGGGTCCCTGGCGCTGTGAGGCACCAGTGCTAACCACTATGCCACCGTGGTGATTGAACAGGCTGGGGCTCTTTTCTCTGGAAAAGAGAAGGCTGAGAGGTGACCTAATAGATGTCTTTAAAATTATGAAGGGGTTTAATAGGGTAAACGTAGAGAAGACGTTTCCATTTGTGGAGGAGTACAAAACTAGGGGCCATAAGTATAAGATACTGCAAGGATCAGTGCTTGGCCCTCAGCTATTTACAATCTGTATCAATGACTTAGATGGGGGGCCGAGTGTAATGTATCCAAGTTTGCTGACGATACAAAGTTAGGTAGGAAAGTAAGCTGTGAGGAGGACGCAAAGAGGCTGCAAAGGGATATAGACAGGCTAAGTGAGTGGGCAAGAACATGGCAGATGGAATATAATGTGAAGAAGTGTGAAAATGGAATATAATGCTCAGTCGTTGAGTATATTCAAGACACAGATCCACTTTGGTAAGAAAATAGAAAAGCAGAATATTTTATAAATGGTGAGAGATTGGGAAATGTTGGTATTCAGAGGGGTGTTCTTGTACACGAATCACAGAAAGTTAAGATGCAGGTACAGCAAGCAATTAGGAAAGCAAATGGTATGTTGGCCTTTATTACAAGAGGATTTGAGTATAAGAGTAAAGACGTCTTACTGCAATTATATAGGGCCCTGGTGAGACCACACCTGGGGGGAGAAATTCAGTATCGCCCCATTTGGGGCGCAATTATCGGCCGGGCACAAAGATTAGCGCCTGGCGCTAATTATCGCCACCGACTGCAAACTTGACTTTTATCGCCCCTGGAGGTGATTGCAGCGCTAAATCAGGCGCTTCACACCTGTCTTAAGGCGCAAAGGCCGAGGAGCGAGGCGCTACCTCAGAGCACTGGCGAAGCTCATGTAATGTCAGTCAGCAATGGAACACACACACAATGGCACGGGCCAGTTCTTAAAGGGGATGGTTAATCTTGCTTTCCATCCACATCCTGCTCATTGCAGCCTTGAATCTCGGCCTGGAGAGACCTGCACATCAAATGTGCTGGAAAGAACAATGGAGAGTACCAGGCAAAGAGCTCAGAGTGCAGCCCCCACAGTCTCTGCTAAATCGATACAAGGAATGGCAAATCAAAATGAACCTGCAAAGTGCTGCTCAGTACCCAAAACTCCTTCACACAACGTTGAATCTCTCCAGAAGTCTCTCCCCCTCTCTCTCAGAATGCGTAGTTCAAAAATGGCACCAACAATAAAAGGTAGGAAGCGGTCACCTTTAAATAACGCTCCCCCTTTCCCTTCATGACTGCAGAACGCTCCCCTCAACCTGTCGTTGCTAGCGTCAGGCGGTAAGGCAGGGGGCGCCACTCAATATCCACTCCGGGGCGATACTGGGGCGTTGTGCACTCGAGTGACGTCATGATCTGCCGGTGCAGGAGATCGTGGCGGTAGTGTTTAGCGCCGCCGCAAAATGTCTAGTTAATTTCGCGAGCGGCGCAAACTTCGCCGCGCCTGGGCGCTAGATGCTTTGCGCCCCATTAGCGCCCTCTTAAGGCGCTAACGGGAGGCGCACCCAACTGAATTTTTCCCCCCTGGAGTATTGTGTACAGTTTTGGTCTCCTTACTTAAGGAAGGATATACTTGCCATAGAGGGAGTGCAACAAAGGTTTACCAGACTGATTCCTGGGATGGGGGGATTGTCCTATGAGGAGAGATTGAGTAGACTAGGCCTATATTCCCTCGAGTTTAGAAGAATGAGAAGTGATCTCATTGAAACATATAAAATTCTTAAGGGGCTTGACAGGGTAGATGCTGGGAGGATGTTTACCCTGGCTGGGGTGTCTAGAACTAGGGGTCACAGTCACAGAATAAGGAGTCGGCCATTTAGGACTGAGATGAGGAGAAATGTCTTCACTCAGAGGGTTGTGACTCTTTGGAATTCTCTACCCCAGTCGCTGAGTATATTCAAAACAGAGATCGATAGATTTTTGGATACTAAGGGAATCAAGGGATATGGGGATAGTACAGGGAGGTGGATTTGAGGTAGAAGATCAGCCATGATCTTATTGAATGGCGAAGCATGCTCGAAAGGCCGAATAGCCTACTCCTGCTCCTATTTCATATGTACTTATGTTATGCTGATAGGGCAAGATAAAGTAGAGTGGGAGGATTCTTGTGTGGAGCATAAATGCCGGCATAGACCTGTTGGGCCGAATGGCCTGTTTCTGTGCCGTAAGTACTATGTAATTCTATGAAAAGTCTCCTAGTATGAGCAAAGTGTTAATGAATAACACCTCATAGCTTGCCAGAAAACATCCTTCGAAGTGAGGCTGACTATTTGAAGCATTATTCTGCCAACAATCAGCTTCAGGGTGTGTACAGCTCCTCAGTTAATATGCTGCAGGATTAGTTTGCTGTTAACTTTGCCTGTGAATCTTAATGATTATTAGTTAGTACACATGTTGCTCATTATCCCTGGCAAATAAGGTAAGTGATTTAAAGTAGTGCGAATGCTCATTCTAGTCACTGAGCTATGTTTGATTCATGTTTTCCCTGCTTACCCAACTGTGTTGCAGCTGTTATAATGAACAGTGTGACTAACTAGAACCAAGGGCAATCACAGGTTTTTAGACTGAAGGGCAGCATGATCTTCTCACATAAGAACAGGAGCAGGCCATTCAGCCCCTCGAGCCTGCTCCATGATTCACTTAGATCATGATGTGGAGATGCCGGTGTTGGACTGGGGTGGACAAATGTGAGAAGTCGCACAACACCAGGTTATAGTCCAACAGCTTTATTTGAAATCACAAGCTTTCGGAGCGGCTGCTCCTTCGTCAGGTGAAGTCAGGTGAAAGAGCAGCCTGGTGTTGTGCGACTTCTCACATTTGTCCACTTAGATCATGGCTGATCTGTATCTTAACTCCATCTACCCACCTTGGTTCCGTAACTCTTAATACCCTTGCCTAACACAAATCTATCAATCTCAGTTTTGAAAATTTCAATTGACCCCCAGCCTCAACCGCTCTTTTGGAGAGAGCGTTCCAGATTTCCACTACCCTTTGTGTGAATTGTCAGTATGGTGGTCAGAGTGATAGGAATCCGCAGGTTCTTGTCCATTGTCGATGGTCTGGTAAGAAGGTGTGAGGCAAAAGTGTTTGATTGTGCAGGCTAAGCAAATCTGGCCAACATGAGTGCGTCCCTTGCATCCCGGCCAGCAATGTGGTCGCGCGCTGGCGGCTTCTGGCCTGTGCAGCTTCAGGTGGATGAGCAGCAGCTTGGCGCGCCTGTTGTTGCTGCTGCTGTTGGTGCTGCTGTTGCTCATGGGTCTGCTGCTGCCACGGCTGGTCTTCGTTCGAATCTGATGTCCAGGAGGAAAGGAAATAAATGTTCGCCATGCTTCTGGTTATGCCTAAGTTGAGGAAGTGCTCAGTCAAGGTGGGGAGAGGGGTTTCCCAGGAGGTCACACTGGAGATGGGTGTCAGGCTCCAAACTTCCACAACAATGAGTAGGCCTGCTAAAAGCTCCCCCAGACCTGAAACAACAAAGTTCAGCCGCCTGCAAGTGATCATTGGTGAAAACTCCTTTTTAATGGTGGAGCTGCAGCTGTTAGTAAGCAATCCAATTGTGAGGCTGCCAGGATTACCTGGCGTGTTCCAGAGGAGGCGTGTAGGATGGGGGAAATGTCTAAAAATCAGAAAGGCCTCTCAAAATGGGATTATAGAGGCAATTAAGTGGTTGTTAAGGGTCTTAAGGCCCTATCCCGCCTCTTGGAGGCGGGATGGAAACGGGGTCTGAAAACACGAATGTGGGAGAATTGCTCGGAGGCGGGATGGAGGCAGGATCAGGCCCGGCCGCCATTTTTTGCGATTTTGACAACTCACACGCCACCAAACCCGCCTCCTCGGGCCTGGCAAAATTGAGCCCTAAGTGTCTGTGACTGGAAGTCAATGGAAAAGAAAATTGGGAGAGGTGTAAAATGGGCAGCTGATTCACTATTCCCTGTTTTATGCCTGGCGGTAAAACCTAAGAAGGCCCCGCTGTGTTTTACCAGCTCTGATGCCACAATGCAAACCCTTGCTTTTACTCTTTCTCCCATTGCCCTGTGACCGAGGACAGGCTTTGTTTTTAATCTGAATCAGGTTCTAAAACCTATCAGACTCCATTAACAGTACAAAGTGCAAACACTCCAGCTTTAGAATATGGCTAAATAACAGCTTTATAAAGACAAAGCAGAATTCCATGCAGCCAACACTTCTCCAACAATGACTTCTCCTTTCACTCCCTTACAGTCATCTCTGGTGTACACTGAAGTTCCACGCTTGGACTCCTCCTTTTCCTCATTTACATATTGCCCCTTGGCACTATGGGCTCAGTTTCCATGTGTATGCTGCCAACTTCCAGCTCTATCTCTCCCAATATTCCCTTGACTCCACTCTGTGTCGTCCAACCTCCCATCTGACATTAAGTCATGGGTGAGCCAGAAATTTTAATCTGAGATCGATAGCTTTTTGCTTGACAAGGGTAGAAAAGGATATGGAGCCAAGGCGGATGGATGGAGTTAAGATACAGATTAGCCATGATCACACTGAATGGCAGAACAGGCTCGAGGGGCTGAATGGCCTCGTCCTGTTCCTGTGTTCCTCCAATTGAACACTGGGAAGATTGGGAAGACTAAAGCCATCTTATTTCACTCTCATCCAATTTTCCAACTAGGTTCAACTGCTGGTGTCCCGAGCTCCACAACCTCCAATTTATTCAAAGCACCGCTGCCCACAACTTGTGCTGCACTGAGGCCTGTTTGCACATTACCTTATCCTCACCCATCTGCACTGACTTCCTGTCCCCCAAAGCATCTCATTTAAAATTCATGCCTTCATCTACAAATCCCTCCATTGCTTCACCCCATCCTACCTCTGCAACATCCTGCAGCCTTACATCCTATTCCATGCCCTTTGGTCACCTGACTCCGGCCTCTCGTGCATCTCCTCCTCCTCCTCCTTCCTGTGATTCACCACCGGTGGAAGAGCCTTCAGCAATCTCAGCCCTACTCTCTTGGACTCCTTCCCTTAAGCCTCCTCCTCACTGACTGTTTCCCTCAATGAAAAAGCCTCCTTAAAACCTCTCTATTTGACCACACGTTTAGTCACCTTTCCTGACTCTCATACATTTGCTTGATGTCCGTTTTCACCTCTGTGAAGCCCTCGAGAGATTTTTACAATGAAGCTGTAAGAACTGAAACAGTTCTGTATAACACTGAAGATGTGAATAGGGTGAAAAACCCTTTCCCCTGCAGACAAAACATTAGACTGTTTTTTATCTTCTTACTGTTTTTCTTGGCTCGGGTTCAGCGCTCTTTCTGCCAAGGATTTCTGTGAGAGCTTGATTGAGAGGGGAACTCAGCTTTACCGTACTCTCCTAGCTTGCTAGAGAATTAATAAGCTCCTAATATCATTGGTTTGAAGATATGCCCTTAGATCTAGATTTGGCATTTGACATTTGCTCATTTTCTTAGTTTCCGCTGTGGAATAAGCACTGTATCATCATCCCTTTTAAAATTCAAACAGTTTCTCTCAAGTATAGAACAGTATACAAAATCCAACTTGTTTGTAGTTTCATTTTTATTTTACTTGACAAGCCGTACTTTTTAGCAACGGTAGGCTGATCTCTGCCATTGATTAGATAGCAATGTTTATGTGAAGCTTGGACAAACTTTCATTGTTTCTTTTTGAATGCTTCACAATGACACCAGATATTGTCACTTCACCTCCTCCAAACATTTATTGATAAGAACGCAAGAACATAAGAAATAGGAGCAGGAGTAGGCCATACGAGCCTGCTCCACCATTCTACAAGGTCATGGCTGAACTTCTACATCAACTCCACTTTCCCACCCTATCCCCATATCCCTTGATTCCTTTAGTGCCAAAAAAAATCTATCGTCTCATTCTTGAATATACTCAACGACTGAGCCGCCACAGCCCTCTGGGGTAGAGAATTCCAAAGATTTACAACCCTCTGAGTGAAGATATTTCTCCTCATCTCAGTCCTAAATGGCCGATACCTTATCTTGAGACGATGACCCCTAGTTCTAGACTCTCCAGCCAGGGGAAACATCCTCTCAGCATCTACCCTATTAAGCTCTCTAAGAATTTTATATGTTTGAATGAGATCACCTCTCATTCTTCTAAACTCTTGATAAAGTATATTGACAGAAACCCATTGCAATCCATACCAACAGCTCTTTATAAAACAAGATAATGATTATAACCAAGCAAATTTTACAACTGTAGAGACATCAGGGCATATATTCTATGCATCTTCACATAATTACAAATATTATACATATCATTTTCGGAGTTAGCATTTTTTCCACTGTGTGGATCAACAGAATTATTAAAATATTACTTCCTCCATCTGTTCGTTTCATTTTGCCTCTTGAAGAATCTTTAGAGGTCAGGCATCTTGTACCTCCTTGACCCCTTCATGGCCTTTAGGAGTCCAAGAGAGTAGGACTGTTTGTGGGAGCTTGCTGTGTACAAATTGGCTGCCGCGTTTCCTACATTTCTGTTACTACACTTCAAAAGTGCTGTAAAGTGCTTTGGGGCGTCCTGAGGTGTTGAAAGGCCTTTAGAACAATTGACCTCCTGGACAACCTCTCGTTTGTGGTCCACTTCTGCAGTATTGCCCTATTATTGTTCCATTCCTACCTGTCCCAGTGTATCCAGCACACTTACAATGGCTTCTGCTCCCGAACTCGCACAGTCACCTCCACCATGCCCAACGCTCTTCCAACCCTAGCTTACTGAATCTCTTATTTCCTCTGCTGTACCATGCCTCTGCGCTCTGGTACCCTCATTACAAACTGCTCGATCTCACCCCATCTCCAAAAAAAAACTTCAAAACCTGTCTCTTCATCCACATTTTGGTCACTTCTTGCTTGGTGTCCATTTCTCTTACCCTGTGATGCACCTTGGGATGTTTTGCTACATTAAAGGCATTTTACAAGTGCAAGTTGTAAATGTCTCCTTCAATGAAACCAAACTATTGGCTTTTGTTCAATGGGTGTGGATCATAATTGAATTGCCGAGCAATGTGCTAATTCACTGCAGGCAAAATTGATCCAAGTACTTGAAGTAAATCCCTATTTTAAATTATGGACAATAAATTTTTGAAATTCTGACAAGCAAGAGATCTTGTTTTAAAATAATTATATCACTGAGATCGCACCTGTTGGATTAAAGGAAAGCTTGTTGCCACGGATGAGAGAAAATGCTGTAAGAGAATAACAATATACCTTAATTGCGCAAAATGCTGTGGAATTTTATCATAATTTTTCTAACTGCCTGTTGCAGTAATATTACAAATCTGAAAATGACCTTAATTCACTGGTAAAGTGAGAAAGAAAGAAAGAAAGACTTGCATTTATATAGCGCCTTTCACGACCTCAGGTCATCCCAAAGTGCTTTTCAGCCAATGAAGTACTTTTGAAGTGTAGTTACTGTTGTAGTGTCGGAAACACGGCAGCCAATTTGGGCACAGCAAGCTCCCACAAACAGCAATGTGATAATGACCAGATAATCTGTTTTTGTGATGTTGGTTGAGGCATAAGTATTGGCCCAGGACACCGGCAGAAACTCCCCTGTTCTCCTTTGAATAGCGCCATGGGATCTTTTACCTGCACCTGAGAGGGCAGACGGGGCTTCAGTTTAACGTCTCATCCGAAAGACGGCACCTCCGACAGAGCAGCACTCACTCAGTAGTGTAATGGAGTGTCAGCCTAGATGTTGTGCTCAGATCTCTGGAGTGGGACTCCATGAAAACTTGAGCCCATCTGATTTGGCTCACTTTAAGTCAGGCCTGCTGGTAGCACTGAGCTCACCAGATGTCATGAGGAGGTCCAAGGCCCAGACTGGCCTATGTTCCTGACTGGAGGAGGATGCGTAACAGTGTCTGGCTCACACAGAAAGGCAACAAAGAAGAGAATAATTAGAAATACAATAAACATAAAGTGAATATCTCTCAGTTTATGCCACAGTTCTATATTCAATGCCATAGCTTATTCTTTCAACATACAAAAATAGGGGAAAAGATGATTTTAAAATGCAATTTTGAATTACTTTGGCAAGATTAATCTGGTTTTGGGGAAATGGAAGAAAGGTTTAGGGATAAAAGGAGGTTGTGGCATGCGAAAACTGATACCGTCCGATATTCATTTCACTACACCAGTGACTATTTTAAGAACATTGCAATTGAAAATGTTAAAGAGGTCATATGGGACACCACAAAGATTAAATTGGATCTATCTAGAATCCTTTGATGTATGCTGGTGGTGTAAATTTGATACGGGATCTTTGCTGTATACAAATGGGTAGTGCCCTGGGATTTCCACCTTGTGGAAGGGGTGGTAAGTAGTATTGAACAGATTACTGTGATACAAACACTTCATAACCCCAGGGTAGTTGTTCTGATGGATTTAAGCCAAGTGAAGTCACTGAAGCAACAAAAACCATTCGTTGTGACTGGGTTACAAGTAGCGAGATGCTTGGTATTTTCTAAGTAGGTTTCTCACACTGGAACCATCTAAAGTGGAAAGACTCAATACCTCAGTGAACATTTCAAAAGAACACAGACTTGTTGGATAGAGTGCAGATCTCCCCCGCATACATGTTCAAAAAGGAAAATTAATACCTGGCTAAATTTAGGACAGGGAAGATATAACATTTTTCATCCCCTCTTTCCTCTCACCACAGATTCCCATGGCACAGATATAAATTAAATATTTTTTAAGTCTAATTAACTAAAATTGAACGGTATGGCGCTGTCAAAGCTACCAAGTTACTTTTAGATATATTTGTGCCATGAACAATAAATAAAATGATAATCTAAAAGGAACGATCTAATATTCTGGTGTAACAGTGACCTGGGTGTTGATGCAGTAGTGTATAACTTTTAGAGCTCTCCGAATTGGCCAAGTAGAACCTTATTGCTGAATGTTCAGGCGAGTAGTTCCCTTGTGGTATCATCGCCCCTGTGCTTGCTGACCTCCATTGGCTCCCGGTCCGGTGTCAAATTTTGTTTGATAACACTCCTGTGAAACACCTTTGGATTGTTTACTACGTTAAAGGCGCTATATAAATGCAAGTTGTTATTGTTAATGTCCCAATTCTTTGGATTTTATTAATGCTAATCGCCATCCGTGTGAAATCTCTCTTTTCCTCCAAGAGCAATTTCTCACCACGTTGGGGTCAGTGTTAAGTCCAGAAATCTCGATGTGATCTCTAATAATGCCAGTTTCACACTTCTGAACTGGATTATTGGGCACGTTCATGAAATACTGCAACGTTAAACCAAAGCGCACCTCTGGCATCGCTATCTTTCACGGAGAGGTTTCTGATTAAACCCATTGATGTGGCTCCGGAGAGGGAAGAGAGATTCTCTTTCCAGCTCGGTGGGGATTAACACTCGCAAGACCATGACGCCTGGCAAAAGCATACTAATGGGATGAAATCTGTGTTCCTCTCAAACTGACAGACAAGGTCAGCATGAAGTTCAATAATCTGCCCACAAATGCAAGCCCTCACTTTGTAATCCTGTCACAATTTGAGGGCTGTGGTGCAAATTGAGCTTAATTTTGTAATCTAAGGCCCAGCCCCTAATTTGCCTTGGCTCCCCGTGCAGGGAAAGTGTGCAGAGTCCGTCCTGAAATAGGCTGGCTGCCACTTACAAAATCGAGCCAGCAAGCAGTATTTAAAGGACAGTGCTCTTCCTTAAAGGGGGAGACACTTACACTGCTGAATAATGCCTGGAAGGAGGGACAAAGGCGAAATGGTCCCTTTCACTGAAGAACCCCTGGATGTGCTGCTGTAGAAGGGTGGCTCCTTTTGGGGCAGAGGGCCAAACTCCTGCAAAGGAGGCAACTACATCTGGCTGGAAAGAGGGGATGGAGCAGGTTGGCATGGACTCGTGGAGCAGGTTGACATGGACT
Source organism: Squalus acanthias (assembly GCA_030390025.1). Lineage (NCBI taxonomy): Eukaryota > Metazoa > Chordata > Chondrichthyes > Squaliformes > Squalidae > Squalus > Squalus acanthias. Next base: position 76,435,794 of record CM059436.1, read on the forward strand.
CATGGAGCAGGTTGACATGGACTCATGGAGCAGGTTGACATGGACTCGTGGAGCAGGTTGACATGGACTCGTGGAGCAGGTTGAGATGGACTCGTGGAGCAGGTTGACATGGACTCCTGGAGCAGGTTGACATGGTCGCATGGAGCAGGTTGATATGGACTCCTGGAGCAGGTTGACATGGACTCATGGAGCAGGTTGAGATGGACTCGTGGAGCAGGTTGACATGGACTCATGGAGCAGGTTGACATGGTCGCATGGAGCAGGTTGATATGGACTCCTGGAGCAGGTTGACATGGGCTCATGGAGCAGGTTGACATGGGCTCATGGAGCAGGTTGACATGGACTCATGGAGCAGGTTGACATGGTCGCATGGAGCAGGTTGATATGGACTCGTGGAGCAGGTTGATATGGACTCATGGAGCAGGTTGACATGGACTCATGGAGCAGGTTGACATGGTCGCATGGAGCAGGTTGATATGGACTCGTGGAGCAGGTTGATATGGACTCATGGAGCAGGTTGATATGGACTCATGGAGCAGGTTGACATGGTCGCATGGAGCAGGTTGATATGGACTCATGGAGCAGGTTGACATGGTCGCATGGAGCAGGTTGATATGGACTCATGGAGCAATTGCAGATTAAGTTTTCAGGCATTCGCAAAAGTACCAACATCAACAACAACAACAACTTGCATTAATATAGTGCCTTTCACGTAGTAAAATATCCCCAGGCGATTCACAGGAGCGTAAGTGAACTCTTCTTTGCACACTTGTTACCTCTTACTCCATGGAAGGTGTGGCGCGCAGGATTTGGTACCCCCCTGTCCCCTCAGGGACATATGCATGAGGACAACATATCTCCCTTTCTACAGCACTCTTGCATGCAATAGATGGTGCAGGGTACAGTTGCAGTGGGACAGCCAAACACCCTAAGACCTCCCAGTACTGCCACCACAACGTCCATGCTATCTCCTTTGCAAAGTGATGGCCCCGGGGAGGGAGGTGTTGTGATCAGGGGGGTGCTGCTTGCCTTGCTGTATGAATTTGTCTCATATTCTTCACTTTGCGCATAATCACCAGCAGAGCATCATGACAGACAGGGGGACCCTCCAACCCTCAAGATCCTGCATTTTTATAGCTCCTTTCACGACTTCATAGGAACATAGGAACAGGAGCAGGCCATTTAACCACTTGAACCTGTTCCACCATTCAATAAGATCATGCCTCATCTGTGAGCTAACACCATATACCCGCCTTTGCCCCATATCCCTTAATACATTTGGTTAACAAAAATCTTTTAAATTGACAATTGACCCAGCATCAACTGCCATTTGAATGTGGAAGTGTTTCCTAACTTCACTCCTGAAAGGTCTGGCTCTAACTTTTAGGTTGTGTCCCCCTAGTCCTAGACTCCACAACCAGTGGAAACAGTTTCTCTCTATCTACCCTATCTGTTCCCTTTAATATCTTGAAAATTGCGATCAAATCACCCTTAACTTTCTAAATTCTAGGGAATACAACCCTAATTTGTGTAATCTCTCCTCGTAATTTAACCTCTGGAGTCCGGGTATCATTCTGGCAAACCTACGCTGCACTCACTACAAGGCCAATATATCCTTCCTAAGGTGTGGAGCCCAGAACTGCTCACAGTACTCCAGGTGTGGTCGAACAAAGGCTTTGTATTGCTGAAGCATAACTTCTACCCCATATCTCCAGGACGTCCCAAAGCGCTTTACAGCCAGTGAAATACTTCTGAAGTGTTGTCACTGTTGTAATGTAAGGGTGGGTGTATTTACACCATAGCAACGCTGGTTGCAAGAGCATCTGTTGCATCCAGGTGGCATCTTTTCAGGGCAGCTCCACATCTGGGCACTCCAGCCAGTTTCCACAAAGGAGTGAGCCTGTGCTTAAAAACGGGCATGTGGCTCCAGCTGTTGTAGGGACATATGGGGGGAGAAATTCAGTATTGCCCGTTTATAGGTGGTAACTTTTGAAAGCTGGGAAACATAGCGCCAGGCGCTAATGATTCCCAGCTTTTAAAAAATTGGGTTTTTGCACCCCAGAAAGGAAGTGGAGCACTAAATGAAGCGCTCCACTTCCTTCCTGGAGCGCAACAGGCAGCAGGCGGGGTGGTAGGTGAGCAGAGCTACACAATGGGCCGTGCAGCACTGCCGCTTTGGAAGGTTCCTTCCCTCCCTTAAAGGGAAGGGACATCGCTGCAGGCTCTGCAAGGGGAAAACTTACCTGGTCCCCGACGGCAGCTGCGATCCGGCCCGATCAGCCCGATGCACTTAGCAGAGTGCCGGGCTGATCGATCACTGGCGAAGAAAAAGGGGAAAAAAAGAAAAAGATCATTTCAGAATTTTTTTTACTTCCCTCGGCCACCTCGCCTTTAAATATCGCCAGGCCTCCCGCTGAACGCCTCCTGCAGCTGCCGGTGTTGTCGCCTGGCGCTGCTGCAGGGGGCGGAACCGAAGTTCGGGTCCGGGACACTACCGGGGCGCTGTGCAGCCGGATGACGTCACAATCTCCAGGTGCAGGAGATGGTGGCGCTAGGGGTTACCGCCGCTGCAAACCGCCAGATGAATTTCGTGGGCGGCGGTAACATCGCCACGCCTGGTCGAAAGTCGTTAGCGCCGCCCGTTATCACCCCCCGGAGGCGATAACGGGAGGTGCTAAGGAGGCCAACTTTGTTCCTGCACACAGCAGATTATGGTTCAGTGATCCCAGGAGGAGCACAGTGCCTCATCCCTTCTCACCAGCAAGTCATCACAATTGAAGGTTACGAAGTAGATCAAGAAAACCTGATGCAGTCACCAAAGGGAAAAACAGATGTAAGAAATGGTTCAGCAGTTTTCTGTAGGAACCTAAATACTTCATGAAACATTGATTTCCCCTCCATTTGATGTTTGAATGCCATTTGGGAGTGGAAGGTGGGGTATAAAGGCTAGTGTGGGGATCACATCTATCAAAGAAGGTTCACTAGGCTAATTCCTGTGATGAGGGGATTGCCCTATGAGGAGAGATTGAGTAGACTAGGCCTATATTCCCTAGAGTTTAGAAGAATGAGAGGTGATCTAATTGAAACGTATAAAATTCTTAAGGGGCTTGACAGGGTAAATGCTGGGAGGATGTTTCCCCTGGCTGGGGTGTCTAAAACTAGGGTTCAAAGTCTCAGAATAAGGAACCATTTAGGACTGAGATGAGGAGAAATTTCTTCACTCAAAGGGTTGTGAATCTTTGGAATTCTGTATCCCAGAGGGCTGTGGATGCTTAGACATTGAGTATATTCAAGACAGAGATCGATAGATTTTTGGATACTAAGGGAAACAAGGGATATGGGGATAGTGCGGGAAGGTGGAGTTTTTTTTAATTTGTTTATGGGATGTGGGCGTCGCTGGCAAGGCCAGCATTTATTGCCCATCCCTAATTGGCCTTGAGAAGGTGGTGGTGAGCCACCTTCTTGAACCGCTGCAGTCCGTGTGGTGAAGGTACTCCCACAGTGCTGTCAGGTAGGGAGTTCCAGGATTTTGACACAGCGACGATGAAAGATCGGAGATATACTTTTAAGTCAGGACGGTGTGTGACTTGGAGGGAAACCTGGAGGTGGTGGTGCTCCCATGCGCCTGCTGCCCTTGTCTTTCTAGGTGGAAGAGGTCGCGGGTTTGGCAGGTGCTGCCGAAGAAGCCTTGGCGAGTTGCTGCAGTGCATCTTGTAGATGGTACACACTGAAGCCACGGTACGCCGGTGGTGGAGGGAGTGAATGTTTAAGGTGGTGGATGGGGTGCCAATCAAGCGGGCTGCTTTGTCCTGGATGGTGTTGAGCTTCTTGAGTGTTGTTGGAGCTGCACTCATCCAGGCAAGTGGAGAGTATTCCATCACACTCATTACTTGTGCCTTGTAGATGGTGGAAAGCCTTTGGGGAGTCAGGAGGTGAGACACTCGCCACAGAATACCTAGCCTCTGACCTGCCCTTGTTGCCACAGTATTTATGTGGCTGTCCAGTTAAGTTTCTGGTCAATGCTGACCCCCAGGATGTTGATGGTGTGGGATTCGTCGATAGTAATGCCATTGAATGTCAAGGGGAGGTGGTTAGACTCTCGCTTGTTGGAGATAGTCATTGCCTGGCACTTCTGTGGCGCGAATGTTACCTGCCACTTATCAGCCCAAGCCTGAACGTCGTCCAGATCTTGTTGCATGTGGGCATGGACTGCTTCATTATCTGAGGAGTTGTGAATGGCGCTGAACACTGTGCAGTCATCAGCGAACATCCCCATTTCTGACCTTATGTTGGAGGGAAGGTCAGTGATGAAGCAGCTGAAGATGGTTGGGCCTAGGACACTGCCCTGAGGAACTCCTGCAGCGATGTCCTGGGGCTGTGATGATTGACCTTCAATCACCACAACCATCTTCCTTTGTGCTAGGTATGACTCCAGCCAGTGGAGTGTTTTTCCCCCGATTCCCATTGACTTCAGTTTTACTAGGGTTCCTTGATGCTACACTCAGTCAAATGCTGCCTTGATGTCAAGGGCAGTCACTCTCACCTCACCTCTGGAATTCAGCTCCTTTGTCCATGTTTGGACCAAGGCTGTAATGAGGTCGGGAGCCGAGTGGTCTTGGCGGAACCCAAACTGGGCATCAGTGAGCAGGTTATTGGTGAGTAAGTGCCGCTTGATAGCACTATCGATGACTCCTTACATCACTTTGCTGATGATTGAGAGTAGACTGATGGGGTGGTAATTGGTCGGGTTGGATTTGTCCTGCTTTTTGTGGACAGGACATACCTGGGCAGTTTTCCACATTGTCGGATAGATGCCAGTGTTGTAGCTGTACTGGAACAGCTTGGCTAGAGGCGCGGCTAGTTCTGGAGCACAAGTCTTCAGCAGAATAGTCGGGATATTGTCGGGACCCATAGCCTTTGCTGTATCCAGTGCGCTCAGCCGTTTCTTGATATCACTTGGAGTGAATCGAATTGGCTGAAGACTGGCTTCTGTGATAGTGGGGACCTCAGGTGGAGGCCGATATGGATCATCCACTCAGCACTTCTGGCTGAAGATGGTTGCAAACTCTTCAGCCTTGTCTTTTGCACTCACGTGCTGGGCTCCACCATCATTGAGGATGGGGATATTCATGGAGCCTCCTCCTCCCGTTAGTTGTTTAATGGTCCACCACCATTCATGACTGGATGTGGCAGGACTGCAGAGCTTTGATCTGATCCGTTGATTGTGGGATCGCTTAGCCCTGTCTATAGCATGCTGCTTCCGCTTTTTAGCATGCATGTAGTCCTGTGTTGCAGCTTCCCCAGGTTGGCACATAATTTTTAGGTACGCCTGGTGCTGCTCCTGGCATGCTCTTCTACACTCCTTATTGAACCAGGGTTGGTCCCCTGGCTTGAGGTAGAAGATCAGCCATGATCTTAGTGAATGGCGGGAGCAGGCTCGAAAGGCCAAATGGCCTACTCCTGCACCTATTTCTTATGTTCTTTTGTTCTTATTCATAGAATCATAGGCTAGAAATTCATTATAGCCCAGGAATGGGCGGTATCTTTAGAAAAGTTTGAGAATTAGTGCCATGCGCTAATGCTTTAAACTGCACGCAAAATTCATTCTCACTGCTCAAAGAAATGATTGGGGCACTAAATCAAGCCTTAAAGGCCAAGCTCAGTGGCGTTACACTCAAAGGGTGGACCAATATCGGGTGCAGTCTAATCTCAACTCATCATTGCCACAGGCCTTTCCCAGTACTTAAAGGGGAGGTTCATTGATACTGCAGCACCTCATTCTCAGCATTGCTGGCTGTGCAGCTGCCTCAGCAAGGAGAAGCATAACAAGGAGAAGGAGCCGGAGGAATGAAGCAGGTGTGCTCATGGCAGATCCACCTCAGTCGGATGGTCAGGGTGATTGAATGTTTCAATAAATGCTACACACTGCCCAAGGCACCACACCCCCAGCACTCACCCACCAACAATCGCTACCCACCAACACTCACACCCACATCTCACACCTTGCACACAATGACAGCTATTCAACTATGGCAGGCACAAGGGTCATTAGTTATTAGAATGAATGTGATATGTTTGTGCATAAATGTATTAACGGATTTTGCAATACTTTTTGGTCTCTCTCATTTCACCTTTGCGCCCAGAGGTTGCTGTGATATGGCATGACACAGGGATGGTATGATGGGCATGTGGTGAGCAAAAAGGGATCTGGGGTTTAAGTCATCCTGGTGTGAGGCTGGAGGTCTGTTTGGAGGAGGTGGCAGAGTTCTGTGACCACCACCTTGGTGATGCAGAGCTGTCTAATACACTGCTCCTCGCTTAATTGAAGGTAGGAGAGGTGCTGTCGGAATACCCTCTGAGGGTAAGGCCTCCTGGTGAGAGCCCTGATGTCCCTCTTCATCCCTCTGTGCACATGTTCCCATATTTCTGGCTGCCTATGCTCCCTCCACCCTAGCTCCTGGAGGGCGAGGTGGCACCAGTGGAGCCCCCACTAATGTTGCCAAGTGTAGCAGTTTGAATCTTTGAACAATAAATGTAGCTACTTTGCACTTGCCGGAACACTGCTGATAAAAAAGAACCTTGAAATTACTCATACAAAGTGATCCACTAGCTGAAACTGACAAGAAACCACTGAAACTAACCTGCCCTGACAGCTGCAAGTGATTAATGCGGATGACTTTAAATAACGTCCCTGGAGCCGGCGTCCTGCAGCTGTGTGCCTGCTCTCCCTGTCGCTATCTGGTTGAGGCACAAAGATAAGTGGCAAAAATCAATTTTGCAGATCGGGTGCCCAGTGAGAGTTGCACGCTCACTGACATCATGGTCTGCCTGGCGTTGAAGTCTCCAGCGGTTCCTCGTACCGGCAGTGCAACGGGGGTCTGGATTTGCTGTGCATGGCTGAATTCGCTTCACCCCGACACTACAGCATCAGCGCCCCATTACCGCCCTTTGCAGGCGCTAACGGGAGGCACTAACCAACTGAATTTTTCCCCCATAGAATCATAGAAACTTACAGCCCTTCAACTCTCCAAGTGAAAAGAATTCTTCTCATTTCCCCTCTCAATCTTTTGCCAATGATTTTGAATCTATGACCTCTAGTTATTGACCCACATGCCAGAGAGAATATTTTTTCTCTCTCTGCTCTATCAAAACCTCTCATCATCTTGTAAACCTCTATTAGGTCACCTCTTAACCTTCTCTGTTCCAAGGAGAACAGTCCAAGTTTTCCAACCTCTCCGCATAACTGAAGTCCCTCAGCCCTGGTAACATCCTGGTAAACATAGTGTGGTAGTTGATACTTCATTCGAACCATCCTCGATGCTATTAGTTTTGCTGCAGCTTTTACCAATTTAAATACAAGTGCAGCACAAGCGAGTGACGATTGTGCAAGAATTATCAGCAGGAAACCCCAAAAAAGCTCTGCAAAATGAGTGATGCACAATCTTAAAAATGCTCGCTGGGAACATGAAAATGCAGCCAAAACAGCAACAGACTAGTTTTATTAGGCTCCATGGAGCAGTCCTTGCCGGGCGTTGAGCCAATTTTTAATAGGTGATGCTGGCACTGTGGGCAGAGCCACGCCTGACGTTGAAACCTCATCTGGACAACGTGTCCATCTATAGGAGGTCCACACCATTCGGCACCGTGGACACAGTGGCCTGGCCTCGACCAGCTGTCGGAAAATTGGGGTGTGCTCAGCAAATCGGGGCGACAAAATAAACCGATACTAATCTGCAAACTAAGGGCTAAAGGACACTATGGCCGGAATTTTCCTTACCTTGGCGAGTCCGGTGCGGCCGGTGTCTGTGGCGGGTCCCGACCCCGCTCTGCTGGCTCCATCCCGCTGTAGAAAATGAACTTACCTTAATGCGGCCTATTGAGCTCGCCCAGCGCGTTACCCAGCCGAATGAGATGGAGCGGGTCTGGTGATGTCATTCATGATGTGTTTTAAGCCAGAATCCTTAAAGGGACCCTGGCCACATTAAATTTTAAGTTTAATTTAACATAGTGGGTGTTGAATCTTTACTGTACAATAATATTATAAAAGTTATGTATGAGTGACAAAGAAATATTTAAATAAAATTATCATTAAATAATATGACTCCATCTACAAATACGATCAAGAACATAATTTAAAAAGTACATTAATTGGGAAGTTGTTGGTGCTTTAGTCACAAATCTATAGACTTTTGTATCAGTAACCGGCACAAATAAAAGATGTGTGTGTATAGGTAAGACATAAAATTAAGCAGATTTTAAATGTAATTGTAAAGGGGTGGATTTGCAATCTTATGCAAGTTCAGCGGAAAAGCAGCGGAATCCCTGACAAACAGTGTAAGTGGTGCTTACAATGTGTTTCTGGGATTTCTGCAGATCTTCTGTTGAAGGTAACGATGGACAAGTGAGAGAACCTCTGCAGAAATTCACCCTAAATTCTTAGACTGAAAAATTAAATTAGTTATATTCAGGGACTGAAAGCAAATTGAACCAGTGGAATGAGTGATGAGAATTAAATTGTTATGGCTGATGACTTGACTTAATGTGTAACTGAACAATCACAGTATACTGTGAGAAAAACCTGACCAGAAACAACAGAAAAATTTATTTAAATGGTATGTCATTTTTTATAGTGCAGATCAATTCACTGCAATTACTGTTCAGTTGGAAGGCAACAGCCGAGAATGGCCAGTAAAAAATTTACTTTACCAGTAGCTTTTCAAGTAGAACAGAATCTTCATCAATCTGTTAGCTGATGTAATCAAGATGTTTTTATTTTGGTTTGTTTTCCATGCTGTCAAGTAATCAGCTGGTACAATGGCCACGGAACTCACGCCTCAGGTTGACAGACGTGGGTCGCGATTTTGCCTTCAAGGCGGGAGAGGGCCGCTGCGGGGGGAGGGGACGACGACCCCACTGCAGCGTTGCTCCCGTCGAAAAAGAAGATCTTCCCCTAATGGGCCTTGTTAGGCCTACCCTACGCGTTTCCCGGCCCAATTAAAAGGTGCGGGTCTGGTGATGTCACCGGATGATTAATTTAAAGGGGCCATGGCCCCATTTAGTCTCAGTTGCAATTTCATCCCATTCAGTGCTGGCAGTGTTTGTAGCTCTCAGTATGAGCTCCCAGCACCAAAGAGCAGCACTTCGCTTCTCTGATGAGTTGCTCCATCATCCTGTGGAGGTAGTGAGAGCGCGTAGGGAGGTTCTCTTCCCTATGGGCGGTTGGAAGAGGCCTCCCCAGCAGACGAACGCAGCGTGGCTGCAGATATCGCAGGAGGTAACCGGGCTGTCAGTGGTGGTTCGCACCTGGGTGCAGTGCCGCAAGAGGTTCAATGATCTTCTAAGATCAGGAATAGTGAGTATAAAGTCACACTTACCTTGATGCTGCTGTGCCTGTCATCATATTCCCACCACTCTGCATTGCCAACCCTACTCCTGCACAACGTTACTCACCCCAACATCCCTTGGACCTTCATCCATCCCTCTATCTCTATCTACATTATCAGGTCCACATCTTACTATGCAGCCCTCACACTCAGCCTCATCGACACAAAAGGAGGCAACTTGGTATTGGCAACCCACTCCATCAAAGTCTCCCTGTAAAGCTCTATCCCATTCCATTCCTTACACTCATTTCATCATTCTCACTCAACCTTCTCTTCTTTCCCTCCTTGCAGGATAAGATAGCCCACAATAAGAGGGAGAGGGAGGAGCGAACGGGAGGAGGCCCTCAACAAGCCATGGCATATCTGACCACTGCAGAGGAGGCAGCACTCGACACTGCTGGAGTGGTGGATGTTCCAGAAGTGGGACTCAGTAGAAGAAGCTGGTGACAGAATTAATTTCCATACAATTGCATGCCTTTCATCAGTCACTCATACGGGGTGTGATGTCAACACAAAATGAATGCTCATCATGCGGATAATGGTATCTGTCTGCAGTAGACATCCTGTATATCTAACTGATGTCTTTACTCTTCCACAGGTACATCAAGAGCACCCCCCACTGTCCAGGTGAAACAGGGAGAAGACTCCTCAGAGGAGCCTCCTGCCTCTGAGGGTGCAGCATCACCTCAGACAACGCAACCCAGCACCAGCACAGTGTCGCGCACCTCGGTGGGTTCATCACGAGATAGAGTAGTGTTGTCACCCTGGTGTCTCACAGATCACAAGTGAGCAACAGCAGATGGTGGAGACAGTGACAGCAGTGGAGACTCCTCGTCGGAGGACGCTGGAGTCTCCTAGCTCTGCTCAGCTGCATGCAGATGCTGAGCCTCGGAGGCCATCCAGAAAGAGGGCGATCCTGGAGCTGCAGGAACAAGTGCAGGAGGCTCTGACTGGGTTTGTGACCGCGGTGACTGTGAGTGTGCAGAGAATGGAGGAGTCCATCTCAAACATGAGCAATGCCATGGCACAGTCACTGGCAACTATAGCTTCCTCCATGGATAGGATGGCCACCTGCATGGAGGAGACATGCGCCAGTCGCATGAGAACATGGTTTCTCTTCAAAATAGATGGTCATCTATGGAGGATAGATGGTCATCTATGGAGGATAGATGGGCATCTATGGAGGAGAGATGGACATCTATGGAGGAGAGAAACCAGAGGCTCATAGATGTCCTTTGTAGGAGGGATGTCAGTATAGATGTGGGCCCTCATGGCCCCACTGAAGTGCAGCAAGGTGCTCTCCAGCTATTTGCTAGCAGGGAAGTGAGGGTGGCCCATGAGAGGGATGATGGTGGGAGGGGGCATGGAAGTGTGGGCTCCTCTCAAAGCGCTTACACTTCTCCCCTGTTGCCAACCCCTCAGTCAGAGCCCCAGATGCCTCCCCGGACAGTGATGGCCGAGTCTGCTCCTGCACAGTCGCAGGAGGAGCAGACTTTGGTGGGGCCCTCACCGGCTTCAAAACCCTGAGGATGACTGCCAAAGGCATCTAAGCAGGTGCAGCAGGGAGTTGAGGAGGCTGCCTCTACCTCTGCTGAAGCCGCAGGGGTAGCACCACGTAGAAGCACCTGGAAAAGAAAGATCCCACACAAATAGTCACAAGGGTAGTCACTCGGGTGTGTTTTTCATTATCAATGTCATCTTTATATTACAGTATATGAAGTATTTGTACTTTGATGTCGTTGCCAAATGTGTGTGCTCAAATAGAAGTTGCAGAGTGAAGGGTCAGAGCTCATTTCACATCCAGCAATGGTGGTGAGAGTGAAAACAGGGAACTTGTCATTGTTTGACTGCTCTATGGTGTTGGTGTGGGGTGATGCCAACTTGCGCATGCCTGTGGCAGCCATATGTATGAGCTGCATAAAGTTAGTTAAATCTGACATTGATTAGGGCATCCCTGGTGTGACCGGCAGCAACGTGCTCACGGAATGGTCGCAATGGCACCGCCGGCTCGTCCAGGTCATCGTCAACCTTGTTTTCAACCTCATGGTGCTCGTCCTCCGATGAGGCCGTGCGCTCTGCACCGTCTTCCTCATCCAGTGCTAATCCTCGCTGCCGTGCAGGGTGCAGCAGACCAAGACTATTCTGGAGACCCTGGCTGGTGAGTACTGATGGCCTCCTCCAGATCTGTTGAGGCATCTGAAACGCATTTTCAGCATGCCTATTTTTTGTTCTATGACACTTCTCATCGACATGTGGCTTCGATTATATCATCCCTCAGCTTCGTTTGTTGGTCTCCTCAAAAATGTCATGCGCCACATTTTCAGGGGATAGCCCTTGTCTCCAAGTAGCCAGTCGGAAAGACTGTTTGGCGGAGCAAAGAGCTGAGGGACGGTGGACTGGCGCAGGATGTACGAATCACCGCAGCTGCCAGGGAACTTGGTGCACACATGCATGATAATCTCCTATGGTTGCAGACCAGCTGAACGTTGAGGGAGTGGAAGCCCTTGCGGTTAACAAATGCTACTGGGTTCTGATGGGGTGCCCTGATGGCCACGTGTGTGCAGTCGATGATGCCCTGCACCCGTGGGAAGCCAGCTAGAGCGGCAAAGCCAAGCGCCTGCTCAGTAACTGGCTTCAACAGTGGCAAAATGGATATAATTGGCGGACTTGTTAAAGAGGGCATCGGTGACCTATGTGATGCATCTGTGGGCGGCCGACTGCGAGATGCTGCAATTGTCTGCTGCAGATCCACGGAAGGAGCCTGAGGCAAAGAAGTTGAGGGCGGTGGTGACTTTGACAGCCACTGGTTCCTCTAGGCTGCAGGCCTTGCTCTATCAATCCGCAAATGTCGGCGATGACCTGGCGTGATAGCTTGAACCTCCTTTGGCACTGCTGCTCCGTCATGTTGAGGAAGCTCATCCTCTGCCTGTAAACCCTGTGTTGGGAGTATCGCCTCCGGTGCAGTGCAGCCCTGCGCTGATGCCCTATGCCCTGTGCTGCATCAGGTGGTTGAGGAGAAGGTTGACGCTCTTGTTGTTGCTGCTGCTGGTGTGGCTGGTTCTGCTGCTGCTGCAGGTGATCATCATCAGATTCTGAGGACCAAGGTGAGAGCATAAATCGTGCCCATTCTGATGTTATATATGGCAGCTGAAGTTCAGATGACAGAAGCAATCAGTCAATGGTGAGATATGATGTTGCAAGGAGGTGACAGTGAACAGAGAGTTTACTCCAAACACTTCCAAACTGCATAAAGCTGAAAAGTCTCTTCCAAATACTGAAGGCTTCAGCTTCTGAGATTGGAAAGTGAGCAGCTGTGAAATGCAACTGTCACCTATTCGCAGCAATGGAAAGTTGTTCAAAACCCGACACACTTACCTGACGTGATCCCCGAGTGACGTGAACCTCGTGGAAAAGTTGGAAAAATAGTATGTAGCTGGTAAAATGCTGCTTAAATACCTTTAAAGACCCTCTTCACTATCTCAATTGCCTGACCCGCCGCTTAGTGCTGCGTCTGCAAAGCGCAGACAGAGCCAGCACTAGGGAAACTCGCAAGGAGCCGTTCAGAGCGGGACACTGCCCCGCTGTCGATATTTTTGATTTTGACAGCGGACCCGCCTCTGAACCCGCCCTCTGAGCCCCGACAAAATTCATCCCGTGGTTCCCGAGCTGTATGAATCCCGTGGCCAGGTAGGGAAATTTAAAAAGTAGGGGGAGAAAGGCTTTCAAGTGCCTGTAAAGTACCTCATAATGATTTCAATTGGGTCCCCCGCCGCTGCAGGTCGGGTTGGCTCCACGTCTGTGGGAAAGGCGCGTGGGAGCGAGATGACAGCGGGTTCCTGACCCGCTGTCAAAAAAAAACAACTTTCCCACCCGACGTGCCACCGATCGTGTCTGCTACCACCACGGAAAATTCAGTATTCTGAGGACACCTGCGAAACGCACATACATGGCAGCTAGCCACACTTTATGCAGAGAAGACTGAGGGGTGACCCGATAGAGGTCCTTACGATTATGTAAAAGTTTCATAGGGTAGACGTAGAGAAGGTGTTTCCACTTGTGGGGGAGACCAGAACTAGGGTCCAAAAATATAAGACAGTCACTAATAAATTCAATAGGGAATTCAGGAGAAACTTCTTTATCCAGAGAGTGGTGAGAATGTGGAACTCGCTACCACAGGGAGTAGTTGAGGCGAATAGTATAGATGCATTTAAGGGGAAGCTAAATAATCACATGAGGGAGAGGGAAATAGAGGAATATGTTGATGGGGTGAGATGAAGAAGGGTGGGAGGAGGCTCATGTGAAGTATAAACACCAGCATGGACCTTTTGGACGGAATGGCCTGTTTCTGTGCTGTAAACACTATGTAATACTATGTACTATATATGTCAGTGTTTGGATAGAGTGTCTGCTCTATCTGCATTCGAAAATCGGCGCACAAGGAAATCCTAGGCCCTTTCCTTTTACTTGGCTGCCGAAAGGAATTCGATAGAGTGGATTCCTCGTTATGTTCAATTCGTCAGCATGAACAAAATCAGTTGAAAACCAACCTTGAGAACAACAAAATGACTGCGATAGTTTTAAGTCAGGAACAAGTTCAATATTTGAGAACGACCAACATTGTGTATCTGGGGTTAAATTCCAATGGAAGGAAATGGACCCGGTAAAATCATAATGAGGTCTGGGCAACTGCTTTGTTTTCATATTTAAAATATCTGTAATCCATCAGGATAAACTATTTTGGCTGCAAAGGCAGAACTACAGCACACTCCAAAATTGCTGGCGAATGTAGCAAATAAAATGTTACAGAGCAAAATTTTCTAGGGAGAGCACGCCCCAGACATCCCACAAAATATAAACCTTGAGCTTTTAAACACTCGCATCTCAATTTCAGGCTTTCAACGCACTTTAGAGGGTAATGTATTCCGAATCCTTCCCCGCAACCCTGGTGCCCGCTCGCGGCTCGCATGGCAGCTCCCCGTGGACAAGGACTGCAATCGCACGATGGGTGTAGCAGCAGCTCAGGGCGTAAGAAGCCTGTTGGACTGCACACTCAGATTAACTTGTTACATAGTCTTACATAGTATTTACAGCACAGAAACAGGCCATTCGGCCTAACAGGTCCATGCCGGTGTTTATGCGCCACACGAGCCTCCTCCCACCCCTCTTCATCGAACCCCATCAACATATCCTTCTATTCCTTTCTCCCTCATGTGCTTATCTAGCTTCCCCTCAAATGCTATTCGTCTCAACTGCTCCTTGTGGTAGTGAGTTCCACATTCTAACCAATCTCTGGGTAAAGAAGTTTCTCCTGAAATCCCGATTAGATTTATTAGTGACTATCTTATATTTATGGCCCCTAGTTCTGGTCTCCCCCGCAAGTGGAAACATCTTCTCTACATCTACCCCATCAAAACCTTTCATAATCGTAAAGTCCTCTATCAGGTCACCCCTCAGTCTTCTCTTCTCTAGAGAAAAAAGCCCCAGTCTGTTCAATCTTTCCTGATAGATATAACCTCTCAGTTCTGGTATCATTCTAGTAAATCATTTTTGCACCTTCACTAATGCCTCTGTATCCTTTTTGTAATTTGGAGACCAGAACTGTGCACAGTCTTCTTCTTAGGCAGTCCCTCGGAACCGAGGATGACTTGCTTCCACATTAAAAATGAGTTTGCAGGTGACTGATGAGTCCAATGCGGGACCTACAGTCTCTGTCACAGGTGGGGCAGACGGTGGTTGAAGGGGCAGGTGGGTGGGGTGCTTGGGTTGACGTGCGCTCCTTGCGCTGCCTGCGCTTGGCTTCTGCTTGCTCCTGGCGAAGAGACTCGAGGTGTTCGGCGCCTTCCCGGATGCTGAAGGGTAAATAATACATTTTTAATTAATTACATAGAATGGGAGAGCAGGTGATGTGTTACTGCTGCAATATGTGGGAGCTGGTGGACACCATTGATGTTCACGGTGAACACATTTGCAGTAAGTGTTGGCTGCTCGAGGAACTCCGGCTCCGTGTTGATGAGCTGGAGTCCGAGCTTCAAACACTGCGACACATCAGGGAGGGGGAGAGTTACCTGGACTCCGTGTTCCAGGAGGTAGTCACACCAATTAGAGTAACTAATTCAGAAGTAGCCCGTGGTCAGGGACAGGAAGGTGTGACTACGAGTGAGGCAGGTACAGGGATCCAGGAGGTAGTGTTGGAGGAGCCGCAGCCCTTGCTCTTGTCCAACAGGTTCGAGGCTCTTACTCCCTGTGTGGATAGGAGCGGGGACTGCAGGGAGGATGAGCAACCTGGCCACAGCACCGTGGTAAGGGGGGCCATTCAAGTGGGGGGAGTAAAAAGAAATGTTGTAGTGGTAGGGGATAGTATCATTAGGGGGATAGATAGGGTTCTTTGCAGCCAAGAGCGAGAGTCCCGAAGGCTGTGTTGCCTGCCCGGTGCCAGGGTTAAGGACATCTCCTCTGGGCTGGAGAGAAACTTGGAGTGGGAGGGGGAGGATCCAGTTGTCGTGGTCCATGTTGGTACCAATGACATAGATAGGACAAGGAAAGAGGTTCTGCTGAGGGAGTTTGAGCAGCTAGGGGCCAAATTAAAAAGCAGAACCTCGAGGGTAATAATCTCTGGATTACTACCTGAGCCACGAGCAAATTTGGCTCGGGTAAATAAAATCAGGGAGTTGAATGCGTGGCTCAAAGACTGGAGTGGGAAAAATGGGTTTTGCTTCTTGGGACACTGGCACCAGTACTGGGGCAGGAGAGAGCTGTTCCGTTGGGACGGACTTCACTTGGCCAGTGCTGGGACTAGTGTCCTGGCGAATCGAATAACTAGGGCTGTGGAGAGGGCTTTAAACTAATTAGTGGGGGGGAGGTTTCAAGAGAGCAAAAAATAAAAATGACAACAGAGAGGGTCATAGACATAGGTAGCAGTAAGGGAATCACAAATCAGAGCGTGGCAGGAAGGGACAGAGTGTGTGGAGTAAAAGGTAAACTGGTAAAAAGTGAAAAAGCAGGAACTAAGTGCCACAAAGCATATTTGAAAGTTCTCTATCTGAATGCACGTAGCATTCGTAACAAAATAGACGAGTTAATGGCACAAATAACTACATATGGTTATGATATTGTGGCCATTACAGAAACATGGCTGCAGGGTGACAATGCCTGGGAATTAAACATACCAGGTTATTTAACGATCAGGAAGGACAGGCAGGAAGGAAGGGGAGGTGGGGTGGCTATGTTAATAAAGGAAGGAATCACTGTAATACAGAGTAATGATATTGGGTCAAAAAATCATGATAATGAAACAGTTTGGGTGGAGATAAGGAATAATAAGGGGAAAAAAACATTAGTGGGCGTAGTCTATAGGCCTCCGAACAGTTGCAACTCTATTGGACGGAGTATCAATCAGGAAATAGTTGAGGCATGTAATAAGGGAACATCTATAATTATGGGGGATTTTAACTATCATATTAATTGGACAAATCAAATGGGGCAGGGCTGCCTTGAGGATGAGTTCATTGAGTGTATTAGGGATGGGTTTCTTGAGCAGTATGTAACTGAACCGACCAGGGGGCAAGCAACCTTAGATCTGGTCCTGTGTAACGAGACAGGATTAATTAAAAATGTCCTAGTAAAGGATCCCCTTGGAATGAGTGACCATAACATGGTTGAATTCCATATTCAATTAGAGGGTGAGAAGGTTGGATCTCAAACAAGCGTGCTAAGCTTGAATAAAGGAGACTATGAAGGTATGCGAGTGGAATTGAGTAGAGTGGATTGGGAAAATAGATTAAAGGGTAAGACGACACATGATCAGTGGTGTACATTCAAGGAGTTATTTTACAACTTCCAAAAAAAATATATTCCACTGAAAAGAAAAGGGTGTAAAAGAAAGGACAGTCATCCGTGGCTAAGTAAAGAAATTAAGGATAGTATTCGACTAAAAACAAGGGCATATAAGGTAGCGAAATCTAGTGGGAGGACAGAGGATTGGGAAAACTTTAAAAGGCAGCAAAAAATAACAAAAAGATTGATTAAGAAAGGGAAGATAGATTATGAAAGTAAATTAGCAAAAAATATAAAAACAGATAGTAAGAGTTTTTATAGTTATATAAAAAGAAAAAGGGTGGCTAAAGTAAATGTTGGTCCCTTAGAGGATGAGACCGGGAAATTAATGGTGGGAAATATGGAGATGGCAAAAACACTGAATGAATATTTTGTATCAGTCTTTACAGTAGAGGACACTAAGAATATCCCAACACTGGACAAACAGGGGGCTATAGGGGGAGAGGAGCTAAACACGATCAAAATCACTAAGGAAGTGGTACTCGGTAAAATAATGGGACTCAAGGCGGATAAATCACCTGGACCTGATGGCTTACATCCTAGAGTCTTGAAGGAAGTGGCGGTAGGGATTGTAGATGCATTGGTAATAATTTTTCAAAACTCCCTGGATTCCGCTAAGGTCCCGGCAGACTGGAAAACTGCTAATGTAACACCCTTATTTAAAAAGGGCAGTAGACAGAAGGCTGGTAACTATAGACCGGTTAGCCTAACATCTGTGGTAGGTAAAATTTTGGAGTCCATTATTAAGGAAACAGTAACAGGACATTTGGATAATCATAATTTAATAGGACAAAGTCAGCATGGTTTTACGAAGGGGAAGTCATGTTTGACAAATTTGCTGGAGTTCTTTGAGGAAGTAACATATAGAGTGGATAAAGGGGAACCAGTGGACGTAGTGTATTTAGACTTCCAAAAGGCATTTGACAAGGTGCCACACAAAAGATTATTGCTTAAGGTAAAAAATCACGGGATTGGGGGTAATATTCTGGCATGGATAGAGGATTGGCTATCTAACAGAAAGCAAAGAGTTGGGATAAATGGTTCATTCTCAGACTGGCAATCAGTAACTAGTGGTGTTCCACAGGGGTCAGTGCTGGGTCCCCAACTCTTCACAATCTATATTAACGATTTGGAGGAAGGGACCAAGTGTAACATATCAAAATTTGCAGATGATACAAAGATGGGAGGGAAAGTAGTGAGTGAGGAGGACATAAAAAACCTGCAAGGGGACATAGACAGGCTAAGTAAGTGGGCAGAGATTTGGCAGATGGAATACAACACTGGAAAGTGTGAGGTGATGCACTTTGGCAGGAAAAATCCTAGAGCAATTTATTATCTTAATGGCAAGAAACTGGAGAGTACTGAAGTGCAAAGGGATCTGGGGGTCCTGGTGCACGAAACTCAAAAGGTTAGTATGCAGGTGCAGCAAGTGATTAAGAAGGCAAATGGAATGTTGGCTTTCATTGCTAGGGGGATAGAATATAAAAATAGGGAGGTATTGCTTCAGTTGTACAAGGTATTGGTGAGACCGCACCTGGAATACTGCATACAGTTTTGGTGTCCTTACTTAAGGAAAGACATCCTTGCTCTCGAGGCAGTGCAAAAAAGGTTCACTCGGTTAATCCCGGGGATGAGGGGGTGGTCATATGAGGAGAGGTTGGGTAGATTGGGACTCTACTCATTGGAGTTCAGAAGAATGAGAGGCGATCTTATTGAAACATATAAGATTGTGAAGGGGTTGGATCGGGTGGATGCGGGGAGGATGTTCCCGATGACGGGTGAGACGAGAACTAGGGGACATAGTCTTAGAATAAGGGGCTGCTCTTTCAAAACTGAGATGAGGAGGAACTACTTCACTCAGAGGGTGGTAGGTCCATGGAATATGCTGCCACAAAAAGCTGTAGAAGCTACAACATTAATTAAATTTAAAACAGAAATAGACAGTTTCCTAGAAGTAAAGGGCATTAAGGGTTACGGGGAGCGGGCAGGAATTTGGACATGAGTCTAGGTTCGGATCGGTCATGGCCCTGTGGGTAGTGGAGCGGGCCCAGGGACTGTGTAGCCTGATTCTGCTCCTATTTCGTGTGTGCAATTCTGTTAGATGCAGGAGATGGTTCTGTGATAGATAGTAGATTGGCGGTTAGGATCAGATCAGCCATGATCTTATTGAATGGCGGAGCAGGCTCGAGGGGCCGATTGGCCTACTCCTGCTCCTATTTCTTATGTTCTTATGTTCTTATGTTCTCCTCCACTTTGTACGGTCTTGGGCCAGGGATTCCCAGGTGTCAGTGGGGATGTTACACTTTTTCAAGGAGGCTTTGATGGTGTCCTTGAAGCGTTTTCTCTGCCCACCTGGGGCTCTCTTGCCGTGCCGGAGCTCCGAGTAGAGCGCTTGTTTTGGGAGTCTCGTATCGGGCATGCGGACAATGTGACCCGTCCATCGGAGCTGATCGAGTGTGGTCAAAGCTTCGATGCTGGGGATGTTGGCCTGAGCAAGAACACTGACATTGGTGCGCCTATCCTGCCAATGGATTTGCAGGATCTTGCGGAGGCAGCGTTGGTGGTACCTCTCCAGTGCTTTGAGGTGCCTGCTGTACATGGTCCATGTCTCTGAGGCATACAGGAGGGCGGGTATCACTGCTGCTCTGTAGACCATGAGCTTAGTGCCGGGCTTGAGGTCCTGGTCTTTAAACACTCTCTTCCTCAGGCGACCGAAGGCTGCACTGGCACACTGAAGGCGGTGTTGGACTTCGACGTCGACGTCTGCCCTTGTTGACAGTAGGCTCACGAGGTATGGAAAGTGGTTCACGTTGTCCAAGGCCTTGTCATGGATTTTGATAATCAGGGGGCAGTACTGTGTGGCTGGGGCAGGTTGGTAGAGGACCTTTGTCTTACGGATGTTTAGTGTAAGGCCCATGCTCTCGTACGCTTCGGTGAAGGTGTTGACGATGGTTTGGAGTTCGACCTCCGAGTGAGCGCAGACGCAAGCGTCGTCTGCATAATGTAATTCGACGACAGAGGATGGGACGACCTTGGATCTGGACTGGAGGCGACGGAGGTTGAACAGTTTCCCGTTTGTTCTGTAGATTAGCTCCACTCCAGCGGGCAGCTTACTGAGGGTGAGATGGAGCATTGCAGCAAGGAAGATCGAGAAGAGCGTTGGTGCGATGACACAGCCTTGCTTGACCCCGGTTCGTACGTGAATTGGGTCTGTGGTGGAACCGTTGGTCACTGGTGGAACTATGCACAGTACTCCAAGTGTGGTCGAACCAAGGTTCTATGCAAGTTTAACATAAGGTCTCTGCTTTTTAATTCTATCCCTCTAGAAATGAACCCCGGTGCTTTGTTTGCTTTTTTATGGCCTAATTAACCTGCACCGCTACTTGTAGTGATTTGTGTATCAGTACGCCCAGATCCCTCTGCTCCTCTACCCCATTTAGACAAGAGTATGTGGCCTCCTTATTCTTCCTACCAAAATATACCATCTCACACTTATCTATATTGAAGTTCAATATAGTTGATTTTACACATCTTAGGACCATCTTCAGGGTTTGAGTTGGTTACTTTTCTGGGGCTCGGTCAGGTGCTTCGAAGCTGTTGGTCAGCTTTTGTTGGCTATTTACTTTAGCAGGTCTGCAGGCTGCTTGTTGCCTGTGCCCCATTACCATCACAACATGAAGTATGTTTGACAGTTTGAAAATAATATGCAACTAGGCTACAAATAATGCAATCTGCCACAAGTGGGGAAAACTTAACCTGGTTGCTATTTTAATTAATATTTATAAGGAGAAAGCATCACTGTCCAATCAAGGCGGTAACTCTCTGGAAATGGAGAGGGGAGTGTTCCACAGGAAATGACTGTACACCCATTGTCATTCAAGTGCTAACTTTACCTCTCCACCACCACCCTCAATCCATAACTGTCACTGTTGTTTGACTGCTTGTCCAACATCAAGTGATGGAGGGGTCAGAACTTTCTCCAGCTTATAACATTGACAAGACATTGCCATCAAGCTCAGATCTCACCAAAAACCTATTCCCTGATAGGCTCTTCATCTCTGGCTATTCAATGGCACTATTTCGAAGAAGTCCAGGGGAGTTATCCCCGGTGTCCTGGCAAATAGTTATCCCTCAATCAACATCACTAAAACAGATTATCTGGTCATTATCATATTACGGTTTGTGATATGCAAGTCTTGCTTTCTTTCTATTTGCATCTCCATAAATTCACTTTCAAAATCCCTGCACTGCCCTGTCACGTTATGTAGCATTGGACTCTGAAAATGACGTCAGAATTTTAGTGTTATTTTTTAACAAGACAGAAAATTCAGAGTACCACTAAAACTGTCAGTTGATGCTGTTTCCCTCAGTTTTCCACCCCGTTTAGCACAGGCCTTCCTGGGCACTAGCATCAGAGAACATACCCGCAAAAGTGCTACGCATGTCATAGGACCCGGATTTGAATATTATGAAAAGAAACCTACTGCCTGAAACAGGCAGGCGCTTAAGTGACTCACCGTTAAGCCCTTCTGAAAGTGCCAGTGGCCCGATCGGGCGTTAACGGGTCGGTAAGCCCACTGACCTCATTTTAGCTCATTGGACAGAGATAAAAGATAATAAACGATCAATCACACTAATAGGGCTAGTTTACAGACCACCTAATAGTGGAAGGGAGGTGGAGGAAGAAATATGCAAACAAATTAGGGAAATGAGTAAAAAACATGGAAGAATAATCATGGGGGATTTCAACTACCCAGATATTAATTGGACAGAAGAGGTAGGTAAAGGGGATAAGGGAATAGAGTTCCTGCGTACAGGACTCCTTTCTAACCCAATATGTAAAAAACCCAACAAGGGAGAATTTGCTATTGGATCTAGTAATGGGGAATGAACCAGAGCAGATAAGAGAAGTAAAAGTAGGGGAACATCTAGGCAATAGTGACCATAATATAACACGCTTTAAGATAATAATTGAGAAGGATATAAGTACGATGAAGACCAGGGTAATAGATTGGGGAAAAACTGATTTTGAGGGGCTGAAGATAGAACTTGGGAAAATAAAATGGACAACAATATTGGCAAACAATGACATAGAACAGCAATGGGAAACATTTAAAATGGTGTTCAACAGAGTCCAGGAAAAATATATTCTGCTAAAAAACAAGAACAAGCTAAACACTAATGAGACACCATGGATGAATAAAGACATAAGGGAAAAATTGAGGGTAAGGAAAGAGGCATACATTAAGTACATGGACAGCAGGGGAGAGCATAATAAGGGAGAATATGAAGAGATTAGGCTAGAAGTCAAAAAAGCAATTAGAAAGGCAAAAAGGAACTATGAAATTAAATTATCAAGGAACATAAAACAAAATAGTAAAATATTTTACAGGCACATAAATAATAAAAAGGAAGGTCAGGATGGGAATAGGGCCACTAAGGGATGAACAGGATAATACCACAGGCAGCAATAGAGAGATGGCAGAAATATTAAATAATTACTTTGCTTCAGTATTTACCAGGGAGACAGAACAGGTGGACATGACATCGGATGATGAGATTAGAAATGAGATAACTGCATTTAAAATAAAAAGAGGCGATATATTAAATAAACTAATGAAACTCAAAAAGGATAAAACCCAATGTCCCTGATTATATAGAAACATAGAAGATAGGAGCAGGAGTAGGCCATTCAGCCCCTCGAGCCTGTTCTGCCATTTAATGAGATCATGGCTGATCATCCAAATTCAGTACCCTGTCCCTGCTTTCTCCCCATATCCCTTGATCCCTTTAGCCACGCATTTTAAAAGAATCTAGGGAAGAGATAGCAGAGGCATTATTACACATATTAATAATTCGTTAGAAAAAGGTGTCGTGCCAGAGGACTGGCAGATAGCTAACGTAGCACCTATATTTAAGAAGGGGGATAGAACACGTCCAGGGAATTATAGACCAGTCAGCTTAACATCGGTGGTAGGAAAAATAATGGAATCCCTACTAAAGGAAAAAATAGAAGAACATCTAGAAACCAAAAATATAATAATGAACAGTCAGCATGGATTTCAAAAGGGAAAGTCTTACTTGACCAACCTCATTGAATTTTTTGAAGAGGTAACAGAGAGAGTAGACAAGCGTAATGCAGTAGATGAAATTTATCCAGATTTTCAAAAGGCCTTCGATAAGGTACCACATAATAGACTAATGAATAAGGTCAGAGAATGTGGAGTCAGGGGACAAGTAGCAGAATGGATAGCTAGCTGGGTTCAAGACAGAAAGCAGAGAGTAGGGGCAAAAGGTAGCTATTCAGAGTGGCAGAAGGTGGGAAGTGTTTTTTCCACAAGGATCAGTGCTGGGACCACTGTTGTTCACAATTTATATTAACGATTTAGACTATGGAATCAAAAACACAATTTCTAAATTTGTGGATGACACCAAATAGGAGGGATAGTCAATACTGAGGAGGACTGCAACAAATTACAAGAAGACATTAATAAACTTGCAGAATGGGCATATAATTGGCAAATGACTTTCAACACAGATAAATGTGAGGTATTACATTTTGGTAGGAAGAATAGGGAGGTCACTTATTGCTTGGAGGGTGCGAGTCTGGGTGGGGTAGAGGAGCAAAGGATCTCAGAGTCCAAATACACAAATTACTAAAAGTAGCAACACAGGTTAAAGCCATAAAAAAGCCAACCAAGCACTAGGGTTTATTTCTAGAGGGATAGAATTGAAAAGTAGGGAGGTTATGCTAAACCTGTATCGAACCTTGGTTAGACCACACTTGAAGTACTGCGTACAGTTCTGGTCGCCATATTATAAAATGAATATAGAGGCACTGGAGAGTGTGCAGAGAAGATTTACAAGAATGATACCAGAAATGCGAGGGTATACCTATCAGGAAAGGATGAACAGGCTGGGTCTCTTTTCTCTTGAAAAAAGAAGGTTGAGGGGTGATCTAATAGAAGTCTTTAAAATGATGAAAGGTTTTGATAGAGTAGATACAGAGAGAGTGTTGCCACATCTGGGGAAGAGCATAAATAGAGGCCATCAATATAAGATAGTTAACAAGAAATCAAATAGGGAATTCAGAAGAAACTTCTTGACCCAAAGAGTGGCGAGAACATGAAACTCGCTACCACAGGGAGAGGTTGAAGCGAATAGTATAGATGCATTTAAAGGGCGGTTAGATAAGTATATGAGGGAGAAGGGAATAGAGGGTTATACTGATAGAGTTAGATGAGGAAAGTCGGGAGGAGGCTCGAGTGGAGCATAAACACTGGCATGGACTGGTTGGGCCAAATGGCCTGTTTCTTTGCTGTATATCCAATGTAATCCTATTAATCCTGTGTAATTTTGAGGCCGCTACAAGCCCCGTTAATGCCAATTTTGCCAAGTTAAAATCATCTCCTCTTTGTCTGAGGGGGAGATACTTGCACTGGGGTACTGTAGCATAGTGGTTATGTTACTGGACTAGTAATCCAGAGGCCTAGACTAATAATCCGGAGACATGAGTTCATAATCCCACCACGGCAGCTGGGGAATTTAAATACAATTCATTAAATAAATCTGGAATAAAAAAAATCAGTAACGGTGATCATGAAACTACCGGATTGTCGTAAAAACCCATCTGGTTCACTAATGTCCTTTAGGGAAGGAAATCTGCTGTCCTTACCTGGTTTGGCGTATATGTGACTCCAGATCCACAGCAATGTGGTTGATACTTAACTTCCCTCTGAAATGGCCTAGCAAGCCATTTATTCAAGAAGGCAGCTCACCACCACTTTCTTGAGGGCAATTAGGGATGGGCAATAAATGCTGGCCTTGCTAGCGACGCACACATTCCGTGAATGAATTAAAAAAAACTGTTGAATAATGCCTGGAAGTAGGGACAAAGGTTGACATGGACTCATGGAGCAGGTTGACATGGACTCATGGAGCAGGTTGACATGGACTCGTGGAACAGGTTGACATGGACTCGTGGAACAGGTTGACATGGACTCGTGGAGCAGGTTGAGATGGGGTCATGGAGCAGGTTGACATGGACTCGTGGAACAGGTTGACATGGACTCGTGGTGCAGGTTGACATGGACTCGTGGAGCAGGTTGACATGGACTCGTGGAGCAGGTTGACATGGACTCATGGAGCAGGTTGAGATGGACTCGTGGAGCAGGTTGACATGTACTCGTGGAGCAGGTTGACATGGACTCGTGGAGCAGGTTGACATGGACTCATGGAGCAGGTTGAGATGGACTCGTGGAGCAGGTTGACATGGACTCGTGGAGCAGGTTGACATGGACTCATGGAGCAGGTTGAGATGCACTCATGGAGCAAGTTGACATGGACTCATTGAGCAGGTTGACATGCACTCATGGAGCAGGTTGACATGCACTCATGGAGCAGGTTGACATGGATTCATGGAGCAGGTTGACATGGATTCATGGAGCAGGTTGACATGGACTCGTGGAGCAGGTTGACTTGGACTCATGCAGCAGGTTGACATGGACTCGTGGAGCAGGTTGACTTGGACTCATGCAGCAGGTTGACATGGATTCATGGAGCAGGCTGTCATGGATTCGTGGAGCAGGTTGACATGGATTCGTGGAGCAGGTTGACATGGACTCGTGGAGCAGGTTGACTTGGACTCATGCAGCAGGTTGACATGGATTCGTGGAGCAGGTTGACATGGACTCGTGGAGCAGGTTGACTTGGACTCATGCAGCAGGTTGACATGGATTCGTGGAGCAGGTTGACATGGACTCATGGAGCAGGTTGACATGGACTTGTGGAGCAGGCTGACATGGATTCGTGGAGCAGGTTGACATGGACTCATGGAGCAGGTTGACATGGACTTGTGGAGCAGGCTGACATGGATTCATGGAGCAGGCTGTCATGGATTCATGGAGCAGGCTGTCATGGATTCGTGGAGCAGGTTGACATGGACTCGTGGAGCAGGTTGACTTGGACTCATGCAGCAGGTTGACATGGATTCGTGGAGCAGGTTGACATGGACTCGTGGAGCAGGTTGACTTGGACTCATGCAGCAGGTTGACATGGATTCGTGGAGCAGGTTGACATGGACTCATGGAGCAGGTTGACATGGACTTGTGGAGCAGGCTGACATGGATTCGTGGAGCAGGTTGACATGGACTCTTGGAGCAGGTTGACATGGACTCATGGAGCAGGTTGTAATGGACTCGTGGAGCAGGTTGACATGGACTCGTGGAGCACGTTGACATGGACTCGTGGAGCAGGTTGACATGGACTCCTGGAGCAGGTTGTAATGGACTCATGGAGCAAGTTGTAATGGACACATGGAGCAGGTTGACATGGATTCATGGAGCAGGTTGTAATGGACTTGTGGAGCAGGTTGAGATGGACTCGTGGAGCACGTTGACATGGACTCGTGGAGCAGGTTGAGATGGACTCGTGGAGCAGGTTGACATGGACTCGTGGAGCAGGTTGACATGGACTCAAGGAGCAGGTTATCATGGAGTCGTGGAGAAGGTTGACATTGACTCTTGGAGCAGGTTGACATGGACTCATGGAGCAGGTTGACATGGACTCGTGGAGCAGGTTGAAATGGACTCGTGCAGCAGGATGACATGGACTCGTGGAGCAGGTTGAAATGGACTTGTGGAGCAGGCTGACATGGACTCGTGGAGCAGGTTGACATGGACTCGTGGAGCAGGTTGAGATGGACTAGTGGAGCACGTTGACATGGACTCGTGGAGAAGGTTGACATTGACTCTTGGAGCAGGTTGACATGGACTCATGGAGCAGGTTGACATGGACTCATGGAGCAGGTTGACATGGACTCGTGGAGCAGGTTGACATGGACTCGTGGAGCAGGTTGAAATGGACTTGTGGAGCAGGATGACATGGACTCGTGGAGCAGGTTTACATGGACTCGTGGAGCAGGTTTACATGGACTGGTGGAGCAGGTTGAAATGGACTCGTGGAGCAGGTTGTCATGGACCCATGGAGCAGATTGACATGGACCCGTGGAGCAGTTTGAGATGGACTCGTGGAGCAAGTCGACATGGACCCATGGCGCAGGTTGTCATGGACTCATGGAGCAGGTTGACATGGATTCATGGAGCAGGTTGACATGGACTCTTGGAGCAGGTTGACATGGATTCATGGAGCAGGTTAGTAATGGACTCGTGGAGCAGGTTGTAATGGACACATGGAGCAGGTTGACATGGATTCAAGGAGCAGGTTGTAATGGACTCGTGGAGCAGGTTGAGATGGACTCGTGGAGCATGTTGAGATGGACTCGTGGAGCAGGTTGAGATGGACTCGTGGAGCAGGTTGACATGGACTCGTGGAGCAGGTTGACATAGACTCGTGGAGCAGGTTGACATGGACTCAAGGAGCAGGTTATCATGGAGTCGTGGAGAAGGTTGACATTGACTCTTGGAGCAGGTTGACATTGACTCATGAAGTAGGTTGACATGGACTCATGGAGCAGGTTGACATGGACATCTGGAGCAGGTTGACATGGACTCATGGAGCAGGTTGACATTGACTCATGAAGTAGGTTGACATGGACTCATGGAGCAGGTTGACATGGACATGTGGAGCAGGTTGACATTGACTCATGAAGTAGGTTGACATGGACCCATGGAGCAGGTTGACATGGACTCGTGGAGCAGGTTGACATGGACTCTTGGAGCAGGTTGACATGGACTCATGGAGCAGGTTGTAATGGACTCGTGGAGCAGGTTGAGATGGACTCGTGGAGCACGTTGACATGGACTCGTGGAGCAGGTTGACATGGACTCTTGGAGCAGGTTGTAATGGACTCGTGGAGCAAGTTGTAATGGACACATGGAGCAGGTTGACATGGATTCATGGAGCAGGTTGTAATGGACTTGTGGAGCAGGTTGAGATGGACTCGTGGAGCACGTTGACATGGACTCGTGGAGCAGGTTGAGATGGACTCGTGGAGCAGGTTGACATGGACTCGTGGAGCAGGTTGACATGGACTCAAGGAGCAGGTTATCATGGAGTCGTGGAGAAGGTTGACATTGACTCTTGGAGCAGGTTGACATGGACTCATGGAGCAGGTTGACATGGACTCGTGGAGCAGGTTGAAATGGACTCGTGCAGCAGGATGACATGGACTCGTGGAGCAGGTTGAAATGGACTCATGGAGCAGGTTGACATGGACTCATGGAGCAGGTTGACATGGACTCATGGAGCAGGTTGACATGGACTCGTGGAGCAGGTTGAATGGACTCGTGGAGCAGGTTGTAATGGACTAGTGGAGCAGGTTGACATGG
Organism: Squalus acanthias; assembly: GCA_030390025.1. Taxonomy (NCBI): domain Eukaryota; kingdom Metazoa; phylum Chordata; class Chondrichthyes; order Squaliformes; family Squalidae; genus Squalus; species Squalus acanthias. The sequence goes on from CM059436.1 coordinate 76,464,298, forward strand.
ACTCGTGGAGCCGGTTGTAATGGACTAGTGGAGCAGGTTGACATGGACTCGTGGAGCAGGTTGTAATGGACTAGTGGAGCAGGTTGACATGGACTCGTGGAGCAGGTTGTAATGGACCCGTGGAGAAGGTTGACATGGATTCATGTAGCAGGTTATCATGGACTCATGGATCAGATTGACATCGATTCATGGAGCAGGTTGACATGAAATCATGGAGCAGGTTGTAATGGACCCGTGGAGCAGGATGACAATTAATCTTGGACCAGTTTGACATGGACTCATGGAGCAGGTTGACATGGAATCATGGAGCAGGTTATCATGGACTCGTGTAGCAGGTTGACATTGACTCTTGGAGCAGGTTGACATGGACTCGTGGAGCAAGTTGCCATGGACCCGTGGAGCAGGTTGACATGGACTCTTGGAGCAGGTTATCATGGACTCGTGTAGCAGGTTGACATTGACTCTTGGAGCAGGTTGACATGGACTCGTGGAGCAAGTTGCCATGGACCCGTGGAGCAGGTTGACATGGACTCGTGTAGCAGGTTGACATTGACTCTTGGAGCAGGTTGACATGGACTCGTGGAGCAAGTTGCCATGGACCCGTGGAGCAGGTTGACATGGACTCGTGTAGCAGGTTGACATTGACTCTTGGAGCAGGTTGACATGGACTCGTGGAGCAAGTTGCCATGGACCCGTGGAGCAGGTTGACATGGACTCGTGGAGCAGGTTGACATTGACTCTTGGAGCAGGTTGACATGGACTCGTGGAGCAAGTTGCCATGGACCCGTGGAGCAGGTTGACATGGACTCGTGGAGCAAGTTGACATGGACCCGTGGAGCAGGTTGACATGGACCCGTGGAGCAGTTTGACATGGACTCGTGGAGCAGGTTTACATGGATTCATGGAGCAGGTTGACATGGATTCATGGAGCAGGTTGACATGGACTCGTGGAGCAGGTTGACATGGATTCATGGAGCAGGTTGACATGGACTCATGGGGCAGATTGTAATGGACTCGTGGAGCAGGTTGACATGGATTCATGGAGCAGGTTGACATGGACTCGTGGAGCAGGTTGACATGGATTCATGGAGCAGGTTGACATGGACTCATGGGGCAGGTTGTAATGGACTCGTGGAGCAGGTTGACATGGATGCATGGAGCAGGTTGACATGGATTCATGGAGCAGGTTGACATGGATTCATGGAGCAGGTTGACATGGACTCATGCAGCAGGTTGACATGGATTCATGGAGCAGGCTGTCATGGATTCGTGGAGCAGGTTGACATGGACTCGTGGAGCAGGTTGACTTGGACTCATGCAGCAGGTTGACATGGATTCGTGGAGCAGGTTGACATGGACTCATGGAGCAGGTTGACATGGACTTGTGGAGCAGGCTGACATGGATTCGTGGATCAGGTTGACATGGACTCATGGAGCAGGTTTACATGGACTGGTGGAGCAGGTTGAGATGGACTCGTGGAGCAGGTTGACATGGACCCATGGAGCAGGTTGACATGGACCCATGGAGCAGGTTGACATGGACTCGTGGAGCAGGTTGACATGGACTCTTGGAGCAGGTTGACATGGATTCATGGAGCAGGTTGACATGGACTCGTGGAGCAGGTTGACATGGACTCTTGGAGCAGGTTGTAATGGACTCATGGAGCAGGTAGACATGGACTCATGGAGCAGGTTGACTTGGACTCGTGGAGCAGGTTGACATGGACTCGTGGAGCAGGTTGTAATTGACTCGTGGAGCAGGTTGACATGGACTCAAGGAGCAGGTTATAATGGAGTCGTGGAGAAGGCTGACATTGACTCTGGGAGCAGATTATCATGGAGCCATGGAGAAGGTTGACATTGACTCATGGAGCAGGTTGACATTGACCCTTGGAGCAGGTTGTAATGGACTCGTGGAGCAGTTTGACATTGACTCTTGGAGCAGGTTGACATGGACTCATGAAGTAGGTTGACATGGACTCGTGGAGCAGGTTGAAATGGACTCGTGCAGCAGGTTGACATGGACTCGTGGAGCAGGTTGAAATGGACTCGTGCAGCAGGTTGACATGGACTCGTGGATCAGGTTGAAATGGACTCGTGCAGCAGGTTGACATGGACTCGTGGAGCAGGTTGAAATGGATTCGTGGATCAGGTTGACATGGACTCGTGGAGCAGGTTTACATGGACTGGTGGAGCAGGTTGAGATGGACTCGTGGAGCAGGTCGTCATGGACCCATGGAGCAGATTGACATGGACCCGTGGAGCAGTTTGAGATGGACTCGTGGAGCAAGTCGACATGGACCCATGGAGCAGGTTGTCATGGACTCATGGAGCAGGTTGACATGGATTCATGGAGCAGGTTGACATGGATTCATGGAGCAGGTTGACATGGACTCTTGGAGCAGGTTGTCATGGACTCATGGAGCAGGTTGACATGGATTCATGGAGCAGTTTGACATGGACTCGTGGAGCAGGTTGACATGGACTCATGGAGCAGGTTGACATGGATTCATGGAACAGTTTGACATGGACTCGTGGAGCAGGTTGACATGGACTCATGGAGCAGGTTGACATGGATTCATGGAGCAGGTTGACATGGATTCATGGAGCAGGTTGACATGGACTCGTGGAGCAGGTTGACATGGATTCATGGAGCAGGTTGTAATGGACTCGTGGAGCAGGTTGACATGGTTTCATCGAGCAGTTTGTAATGGACTCGTGGAGCAGGTTGTAATGGACACATGCAGCAGGTTGACATGGATTCATGGAGCAGGTTGTAATGGACTTGTGGAGCAGGTTGAGATGGACTCGTGGAGCACGTTGACATGGACTCGTGGAGCAGGTTGAGATGGATTCGTGGAGCAGGTTGACATGGACTAGTGGAGCAGGTTGACATGGATCGTGGAGCAGGTTGTAATGGACCCGTGGAGAAGGTTGACATGGATTCATGTAGCAGGTTATCATGGACTCATGGATCAGATTGACATCGATTCATGGAGCAGGTTGACATGAAATCATGGAGCAGGTTGTAATGGACCCGTGGAGCAGGATGACAATTAATCTTGGACCAGTTTGACATGGACTCATGGAGCAGGTTGACATGGAATCATGGAGCAGGTTATCATGGACTCGTGTAGCAGGTTGACATTGACTCTTGGAGCAGGTTGACATGGACTCGTGGAGCAAGTTGCCATGGACCCGTGGAGCAGGTTGACATGGACTCTTGGAGCAGGTTATCATGGACTCGTGTAGCAGGTTGACATTGACTCTTGGAGCAGGTTGACATGGACTCGTGGAGCAAGTTGCCATGGACCCGTGGAGCAGGTTGACATGGACTCGTGTAGCAGGTTGACATTGACTCTTGGAGCAGGTTGACATGGACTCGTGGAGCAAGTTGCCATGGACCCGTGGAGCAGGTTGACATGGACTCGTGTAGCAGGTTGACATTGACTCTTGGAGCAGGTTGACATGGACTCGTGGAGCAAGTTGCCATGGACCCGTGGAGCAGGTTGACATGGACTCGTGGAGCAGGTTGACATTGACTCTTGGAGCAGGTTGACATGGATTCATGGAGCAGGTTGACATGGACTCATGGGGCAGGTTGTAATGGACTCGTGGAGCAGGTTGACATGGATTCATGGAGCCGGTTGACATGGATTCATGGAGCAGGTTGACATGGATTCATGGAGCAGGTTGACATGGACTCGTGGAGCAGGTTGACATGGATTCATGGAGCAGGTTGACATGGACTCATGCAGCAGGTTGACATGGACTCGTGGAGCAGGTTGACTTGGACTCATGCAGCAGGTTGACATGGATTCATGGAGCAGGTTGACATGGACTTGTGGAGCAGGCTGTCCTGGATTCGTGGAGCAGGTTGACATGGATTCGTGGAGCAGGTTGACATGGACTCATGGAGCAGGTTGACATGGACTTGTGGAGCAGGCTGACATGGATTCGTGGATCAGGTTGACATGGACTCATGGAGCAGGTTGACATGGACTTGTGGAGCAGGTTGAAATGGACTCGTGGAGCAGGTTGACATGGACTCGTGGAGCAGGTTTACATGGACTCGTGGAGCAGGTTGACATGGACTCGTGGAGCAGGTTGACATGGACCCATGGAGCAGGTTGACATGGACTCGTGGAGCAGGTTGACATGGACTCTTGGAGCAGGTTGACATGGATTCATGGAGCAGGTTGTCATGGACTCATGGAGCAGGTTGACATGGATTCATGGAGCAGGTTGACATGGACTCATGGAGCAGGTTGACATGGACTCGTGGAGCAGGTTGACATGGACTCTTGGAGCAGGTTGACATGGATTCATGGAGCAGGCTGTCATGGATTCGTGGAGCAGGTTGTCATGGACTCATGGAGCAGGTTGACATGGACTCTTGGAGCAGGTTGACATGGACTCTTGGAGCAGGTTGACATGGATTCATGGAGCAGGTTGTCATGGACTCATGGAGCAGGTTGACATGGATTCATGGAGCAGGTTGACATGGACTCATGGAGCAGGTTGACATGGACTCATGGAGCAGGTTGACATGGATTCATGGAGCAGGCTGTCATGGATTCGTGGAGCAGGTTGTCATGGACTCATGGAGCAGGTTGACATGGACTCTTGGAGCAGGTTGACATGGATTCATGGAGCAGGTTGACATGGATTCATGGAGCAGGTTGACATGGACTCGTGGAGCAGGTTGACATGGATTCATGGAGCAGGTTGACATTGACTCTTGGAGCAGGTTGACATGGACTCGTGGAGCAAGTTGCCATGGACCCGTGGAGCAGGTTGACATGGACTCGTGGAGCAGGTTGACATTGACTCTTGGAGCAGGTTGACATGGACTCGTGGAGCAAGTTGCCATGGACCCGTGGAGCAGGTTGACATGGACTCGTGGAGCAAGTTGACATGGACCCGTGGAGCAGGTTGACATGGACCCGTGGAGCAGTTTGACATGGACTCGTGGAGCAGGTTTACATGGATTCATGGAGCAGGTTGACATGGATTCATGGAGCAGGTTGACATGGACTCGTGGAGCAGGTTGACATGGATTCATGGAGCAGGTTGACATGGACTCATGGGGCAGATTGTAATGGACTCGTGGAGCAGGTTGACATGGATTCATGGAGCAGGTTGACATGGACTCGTGGAGCAGGTTGACATGGATTCATGGAGCAGGTTGACATGGACTCATGGGGCAGGTTGTAATGGACTCGTGGAGCAGGTTGACATGGATGCATGGAGCAGGTTGACATGGATTCATGGAGCAGGTTGACATGGATTCATGGAGCAGGTTGACATGGACTCATGCAGCAGGTTGACATGGATTCATGGAGCAGGCTGTCATGGATTCGTGGAGCAGGTTGACATGGACTCGTGGAGCAGGTTGACTTGGACTCATGCAGCAGGTTGACATGGATTCGTGGAGCAGGTTGACATGGACTCATGGAGCAGGTTGACATGGACTTGTGGAGCAGGCTGACATGGATTCGTGGATCAGGTTGACATGGACTCATGGAGCAGGTTTACATGGACTGGTGGAGCAGGTTGAGATGGACTCGTGGAGCAGGTTGACATGGACCCATGGAGCAGGTTGACATGGACCCATGGAGCAGGTTGACATGGACTCGTGGAGCAGGTTGACATGGACTCTTGGAGCAGGTTGACATGGATTCATGGAGCAGGTTGACATGGACTCGTGGAGCAGGTTGACATGGACTCTTGGAGCAGGTTGTAATGGACTCATGGAGCAGGTAGACATGGACTCATGGAGCAGGTTGACTTGGACTCGTGGAGCAGGTTGACATGGACTCGTGGAGCAGGTTGTAATTGATTCGTGGAGCAGGTTGACATGGACTCAAGGAGCAGGTTATAATGGAGTCGTGGAGAAGGCTGACATTGACTCTGGGAGCAGATTATCATGGAGCCATGGAGAAGGTTGACATTGACTCATGGAGCAGGTTGACATTGACCCTTGGAGCAGGTTGTAATGGACTCGTGGAGCAGTTTGACATTGACTCTTGGAGCAGGTTGACATGGACTCATGAAGTAGGTTGACATGGACTCGTGGAGCAGGTTGAAATGGACTCGTGCAGCAGGTTGACATGGACTCGTGGAGCAGGTTGAAATGGACTCGTGCAGCAGGTTGACATGGACTCGTGGATCAGGTTGAAATGGACTCGTGCAGCAGGTTGACATGGACTCGTGGAGCAGGTTGAAATGGATTCGTGGATCAGGTTGACATGGACTCGTGGAGCAGGTTTACATGGACTGGTGGAGCAGGTTGAGATGGACTCGTGGAGCAGGTCGTCATGGACCCATGGAGCAGATTGACATGGACCCGTGGAGCAGTTTGAGATGGACTCGTGGAGCAAGTCGACATGGACCCATGGAGCAGGTTGTCATGGACTCATGGAGCAGGTTGACATGGATTCATGGAGCAGGTTGACATGGATTCATGGAGCAGGTTGTCATGGACTCTTGGAGCAGGTTGTCATGGACTCATGGAGCAGGTTGACATGGATTCATGGAGCAGTTTGACATGGACTCGTGGAGCAGGTTGACATGGACTCATGGAGCAGGTTGACATGGATTCATGGAACAGTTTGACATGGACTCGTGGAGCAGGTTGACATGGACTCATGGAGCAGGTTGACATGGATTCATGGAGCAGGTTGACATGGATTCATGGAGCAGGTTGACATGGACTCGTGGAGCAGGTTGACATGGATTCATGGAGCAGGTTGTAATGGACTCGTGGAGCAGGTTGACATGGTTTCATCGAGCAGTTTGTAATGGACTCGTGGAGCAGGTTGTAATGGACACATGCAGCAGGTTGACATGGATTCATGGAGCAGGTTGTAATGGACTTGTGGAGCAGGTTGAGATGGACTCGTGGAGCACGTTGACATGGACTCGTGGAGCAGGTTGAGATGGATTCGTGGAGCAGGTTGACATGGACTAGTGGAGCAGGTTGACATGGATCGTGGAGCAGGTTGTAATGGACCCGTGGAGAAGGTTGACATGGATTCATGTAGCAGGTTATCATGGACTCATGGATCAGATTGACATCGATTCATGGAGCAGGTTGACATGAAATCATGGAGCAGGTTGTAATGGACCCGTGGAGCAGGATGACAATTAATCTTGGACCAGTTTGACATGGACTCATGGAGCAGGTTGACATGGAATCATGGAGCAGGTTATCATGGACTCGTGTAGCAGGTTGACATTGACTCTTGGAGCAGGTTGACATGGACTCGTGGAGCAAGTTGCCATGGACCCGTGGAGCAGGTTGACATGGACTCTTGGAGCAGGTTATCATGGACTCGTGTAGCAGGTTGACATTGACTCTTGGAGCAGGTTGACATGGACTCGTGGAGCAAGTTGCCATGGACCCGTGGAGCAGGTTGACATGGACTCGTGTAGCAGGTTGACATTGACTCTTGGAGCAGGTTGACATGGACTCGTGGAGCAAGTTGCCATGGACCCGTGGAGCAGGTTGACATGGACTCGTGTAGCAGGTTGACATTGACTCTTGGAGCAGGTTGACATGGACTCGTGGAGCAAGTTGCCATGGACCCGTGGAGCAGGTTGACATGGACTCGTGGAGCAGGTTGACATTGACTCTTGGAGCAGGTTGACATGGATTCATGGAGCAGGTTGACATGGACTCATGGGGCAGGTTGTAATGGACTCGTGGAGCAGGTTGACATGGATTCATGGAGCCGGTTGACATGGATTCATGGAGCAGGTTGACATGGATTCATGGAGCAGGTTGACATGGACTCGTGGAGCAGGTTGACATGGATTCATGGAGCAGGTTGACATGGACTCATGCAGCAGGTTGACATGGACTCGTGGAGCAGGTTGACTTGGACTCATGCAGCAGGTTGACATGGATTCATGGAGCAGGTTGACATGGACTTGTGGAGCAGGCTGTCCTGGATTCGTGGAGCAGGTTGACATGGATTCGTGGAGCAGGTTGACATGGACTCATGGAGCAGGTTGACATGGACTTGTGGAGCAGGCTGACATGGATTCGTGGATCAGGTTGACATGGACTCATGGAGCAGGTTGACATGGACTTGTGGAGCAGGTTGAAATGGACTCGTGGAGCAGGTTGACATGGACTCGTGGAGCAGGTTTACATGGACTCGTGGAGCAGGTTGACATGGACTCGTGGAGCAGGTTGACATGGACCCATGGAGCAGGTTGACATGGACTCGTGGAGCAGGTTGACATGGACTCTTGGAGCAGGTTGACATGGATTCATGGAGCAGGTTGTCATGGACTCATGGAGCAGGTTGACATGGATTCATGGAGCAGGTTGACATGGACTCATGGAGCAGGTTGACATGGACTCGTGGAGCAGGTTGACATGGACTCTTGGAGCAGGTTGACATGGATTCATGGAGCAGGCTGTCATGGATTCGTGGAGCAGGTTGTCATGGACTCATGGAGCAGGTTGACATGGACTCTTGGAGCAGGTTGACATGGACTCTTGGAGCAGGTTGACATGGATTCATGGAGCAGGTTGTCATGGACTCATGGAGCAGGTTGACATGGATTCATGGAGCAGGTTGACATGGACTCATGGAGCAGGTTGACATGGACTCATGGAGCAGGTTGACATGGATTCATGGAGCAGGCTGTCATGGATTCGTGGAGCAGGTTGTCATGGACTCATGGAGCAGGTTGACATGGACTCTTGGAGCAGGTTGACATGGATTCATGGAGCAGGTTGACATGGATTCATGGAGCAGGTTGACATGGACTCGTGGAGCAGGTTGACATGGATTCATGGAGCAGGTTGTAATGGACTCGTGGAGCAGGTTGACTTGGATTCATGGAGCAGGTTGTAATGGATTCATGGAGCAGGTTGTAATGGACACATGGAGCAGGTTGACATGGATTCATGGAGCAGGTTGTAATGGACTCGTGGAGCAGGTTGAGATGGACTCGTGGAGCACGTTGACATGGACTCGTGGAGCAGGTTGAGATGGACTCGTGGAGCAGGTTGACATGGACTCGTGGAGCAGGTTGACATGGAGTCGTGGAGCAGGTTGACATGGACTCGTGGAGCAGGTTGACATGGACTCAAGGAGCAGGTTATCATGGAGTCGTGGAGAAGGTTGACATTGACTCTTGGAGCAGATTATCATGGATTCGTGGAGAAGGTTGACATTGACTCTTGGAGCAGGTTGACATTGACTCATGGAGCAGGTTGACATGGACTCATGGAGCAGGTTGTAATGGACTCGTGGAGCAGGTTGACATTGATTCATGGAGCAGGTTGTAATGGACTCGTGGAGCAGGTTGACATTGACTCTTGGAGCAGGTTGACATGGACTCATGGAGCAGGTTGTAATGGACTCATGGAGCAGGTTGACATGGACTCATGGAGCAGGTTGTAATGGACTCATGGAGCAGGTTGACATTGATTCATGGAGCAGGTTGTAATGGACTCATGGAGCAGGTTGACATGGACTCATGGAGCAGGTTGTAATGGACTCGTGGAGCAGGTTGACATGGACATGTGGAGCAGGTTGACATGGACTCATGGAGCAGGTTGAAATGGACTCGTGCAGCAGGTTGACATGGACTCATGGAGCAGGTTGACATGGACTCGTGCAGCAGGTTGACATGGACTCATGGAGCAGGTTAACATGGACTCGTGGAGCAGGTTGACATGGACTCGTGGAGCAGGTTGACATGGACTCGTGGAGCAGGTTGACATGGACTCATGGAGCAGTTTGACATGGACTCATGGAGCCGTTGCAGAAATTTTCAAGCATCCGCAGAACTACCAACAGCAGCTATAACAACAACTTGCATTAATATAGCGCCTTTAACGTAGTGAATCATCCCCAGGCGGATCTTCCTGAACTGTACCATTCAATGCCACACCACATGGTGCATTTGCCCCTGCAGTTAACAGGGGGACAATTATTTTCATTATCTTAAACTATTAAATGGGGTGAAAAAATCCTTCATGTGATATTTAGAAAACATGTTGAAAATAATCCAACAGAAGGAAAGTAAGGATCAGGCTCACAACCCATTAAAATTGAATAAGAAAGACTTGCACCATACAACACCTCTTCAGAATGTATTACAGCATTTCAAACATAATGAATTACTGTGAAGTGCAGTGACTCTTATGATGTAAGCAGATATGGTAGCCATTTGTGCATTGTAAAATCACACAAACAACAATGATTTAAATGGTCAGTTAATATGCTTTTGGTGGTGTTCTGGAATTCTGGAATTCCCTCCCTAAATCTCTCCGCCACTCTACCTCTCTCTCCTCCTTTAAGATGCTCCTTAAAACCTGCCTCTTTGACCAAGCTGTTGATCATCGGTCCTGATATCTCCTTCTGTGGCTCGGTGTCAAAAATGTTTTTATTGATATCACTCTTGTTAAGCACCTTGGGACATTTTGCTCTGTTAAATGCGCTCTATAAATCCAAGTTGTTGTTATTATTGTTGCTTGAATAAGAAATGTTGGCCAGGACATCAGAAGAACTTCATATTCTTTTTCAAATAGTCTCAGAAGATTTTTAACATCTACCTGAACTACTGGAACAGCTATTTAAGAATGGTGAGAGAGGGAAACCAGGGAATTATAGACGAGTTTGTCGAACATCTGTTGTCGGGAAATTACTAGAGTCTATAATTAAGGATAGGGTGACTGAACAGCTTGAAAATTTTCAGTTGATCAGCAAGAACCAGCATGGATTTGTAAAAGGCAGGTCATGCCTGACGAACCTGATTAAATTTTTTGAAGAGGTGACTAAAGTAGTGGACAGGGGAATGTCTATGGATGGTATTTATATGGACTTCCAGAAGACATTTGATAAAGTCCCACATAAGAGCCTGTTAACTAAGGTAGAAGCCGATGGTATTGAGTGCAAATTATTGACGTGGTTAGGAAATTGGCTGAGCGGCAGGAGACAGAGAGTAGGGATAATGGGCAGGTACTCTAATTGGCAGGATGTGACTAGTGGTGTCCCGCAGGGATCTGTGTTGGGACCTCAACTATTCATCGTATTTACTAACGACTTAGATGATGAGATAGAAAGCCACAAATCCAAATTTGCTGATGACACGAAGATAGGCGGCATTGTAGGCAGTGTAGATGAAAGCATAAAGTTACAAAGGAATATCGATAGATTAAGTGAATGGGAAAAAAACTGTGGCAAATGGACTTCAGTGTAGGCAAATGTGAGGTCATCCACTTTGGACCTAAAAAGGATAGAACAGGTTACTTTCTAAATGTTGAAAAGCTAAAAACAGTGGAGGTCCAAAGAGACTTGGAGGTCCAGGTACATAAACCATTAAAATGTCATGAACAGGTACAGAAAATAATCAAAAAGGCTAATGGAATGCTGGACTTTATATCTAGAGGACTAGAATACAAGGGGGTAGAAGTTATGCTGCAGCTGTACAAAGCCCTGGTTAGACCACACCTGGAGTACTGTGAGCAGTTCTGGGCACCACACCTTAGGAAGGATATATTGGCCTTGGAGGGAGTGTAGCGTAGGTTTAGCAGAATGATACTTGACTCCAAGGGTTAAATTACGAGGAGAGATTACACAAACTAGGGTTGTATTCCCTAGAATTTAGAAGGTTAAGGAGTGATTTGATCAAAGTTTTCAAGATATTAAGGATGACTTTCAATGATTTATTACCTCTGATATCATCAATTCTATATGAGGAAATACATAGACCAGACAGGTAGAATGGAAACCCTGTTGTTCAGCAAGCGAGAAAGTCTTACAGTTCAACCAAGTGTTAGGAACAGTTTACATTGATCACTGGGCCATTAAATGGATTTTATCCATCCATGACCTTTGAAATCAGCCCATCAGTCAGCGGGGGGTGGGGGTGGGGGAGAGGGGCGGTGGGTGTGAGGGGAGCAGGGTTAAGATTTCTAATCTTTGCATCAAAGGTGCTTTGTTTCACAAGTGCAAAGGTAATGTCAAGAAAATCAGTCAGGCAGCTCTCTGTGCTGTGAAATGTACTTATGACTGACAGCTGTATTTGTTAGTGACACCTTTTTGTCGCTCCTTTGTCTCAGTTTAGACTTCAAAGAGAAGTGTGTCAAACTATTGCCCAGTATCCAGGTTCTTCTTGTGAATTTCCACTTCGCTGGGTAATTGACGTGCTGGGGCTAGCAGACACACTCCATGACTACCTGATTTCATGTATGAACTTTACCTTATGGACAATGGCCCCAGCAGTCGCATGGCTCTCCTTGATAAATAGGATACAGTAATTCACTCCCTCCTCCTTATTCGTTAAAGCTGTTTTAGTGAAAATAAAAACACTAAAACTGATGCTAAATCAAAGGTTAACAAAATGCATCCCAATGTCGTGTCATGAAAATAAAATACAGCTTGCATTGACCAGGCATTAACGGAAATAAAACGTACATTTGGCAGGACACAGTGCATCCTCACACACACACATCAAACAACTGAAAAGCTATCTGCTACAAAGCAAAGGAAGAGGAAAGCCCAGATCCCACATCTTAAACTGGGCTAGTTTTGCATGAATCAGACTGTCTCAAGATTAATCTCTTGCATCAGAGGGCAGACAGCCTGGGCTCTTCCTGCAACACAGGAACTGCCAACTGTATCATCACAATGACATGCTTCATTCAAAATACCTTAGGTAGTCCATTCAGAATGGAAACATCACTGTTGTTTAACAAGGTATAAGGGGAAATGTTCTAAAGAACGACGTTCTCCTTTAGAGTATTGGCAAGCTTTAACTTGAATGTAAAACAAGACAGGAAATGTCGCCATTGACACTATATTTATCTTATATAAATAAGTATATATCTGCAGATAGATATAGATATATGCAGTCACAGGATTTCAAAGAGCTACTACTTTTTATTTATTCGGCTAAAGTGGATGTGTTCAAATTAAAACCAGTCTAGTTCAATATGCTTTGCTCGGACAAATGTAAAATCATTGGTAGAATGAACGAACATGTTATTGTTACACTGAATGATCGAGTGTTATTTTCACGTTCTGAAATGTTTGAGGGATTCCCCTCTTCCCCAGTTTTCTTCGCTCCTTTCCTAAACACTCATGTTGAAGCTTCGAGGGCACTGGCAGTCTTTCTATTCTCATCCCTGGCGACACGCTTCCTGCGCAGGCCTAGACCGTGACTGCCAGCAAGCTATTCCTTATAGGAGACATCACAGTCAAACATGGTCCCGTCCTCAACTGATGTTGCCAGAGGAAGTGGAATTTTTAATTTTTACCGTAGCCATGGGGATGTTGAAGCCAATTGGGGTCTTAGCTCAGATTCTAATTTTGAGATACTAACGCCCCTGCTGGAAAGTGTGGCCGGAATCTGTACCGGATCGTCGGGGCGGGTGCGTGCAAGCCGCGTAGCGAGTCGCCATCCCGAGCTTTTCAACAGCGTGTTCGACACTGCGCGGTTAACTCAATTGCATCAATTGAAAGAGTCATGCGGGTTTCCCGGCCCAATTAAATGGAGCGGGTCTGATGATGTCACCGATGACTTGTTTTCAGCACGGATACTTAAAGCAGCCTTGCACACATTTCACTTGAAGGTTGCTGTAGGAGAGATCAAGGTGTTTTGAAGAGCTACAAATTGCTGTATAATATTGAGATTTCTGTGGGTCATGGAGACCCACAGACAGAAGGCTGTGCCAAAATTTCCAGATGCCTCCCTGGAAGTGCTGGTCCAGGGAGTCAGAGCACACAGGGAGGTCCTCTTCCCTGCAGATGGCCAAAAAAGACCAGCCAGAGACACTAAGAGGACGTGGATCCAGTGCAGGGAAACAATTCAATGATCTCATGAGGTCAGGAAAGGTGAGTGCAAGGCCACACTCACCTACATCCTGATGTGCGTGTCACCCCAACCCCATCACTCTGCCTTCCCAAGCCTACTCCTGCACATCACTCCTCACACCAACCTACCTTGCACATCTACCCATCCCTCTCTGTCTATGCACCTACTCACATCCCCATCTGACTAATCACCGCTGTCACTCACCCTCATCCTAATGCAATCATAGGAAGTAACACCACAGAAGGAGGCCATTTGGCATTGTCACCCCACTCCCTCATAGTCACCCTCTACAAATCTAGCCCATTCATTCCTTACACTCATTCCATCACTCGCACTCAAAGTTCTCTTCTTACCCTCCTTGCAGAAGAAAAGAACCCACGACAACAGGGAGAGGCAGGGAACCGGAGGTAGCGCGCTACAATAGTCACAAATTTGACTCCTGCAGCGGAGGAGGCCCTATAAATTTCTGGAGTTGCAGAGCTGCTGGCGGTGGGAGACGGAGAGATGGGGACCTCTCAGTAACCTGGTGACAGAATTACATCTCATACAGCCACATGGCAGACAGCAGTCACTCATGTGAAATGCCATCATGTGCATATGGTAACAATAACCATTCTTATCATATTTATGACACACATACATTTATTTCTTTGCACAACTTTCCGGTCTTGTCCATTTTTGCCTGCTACCTGGGAAGTGGCTTTGTCACTTGGAGTGACTGGTGAGACATTACTTACCTTGAGCAATGGGGGTTTGGGCGACAGGAATGTCTTGGTCATTGCAGGACTGCTTTGTGGTGTTGTTGGGGGTGGGGGGAGGTTAGTACAGCATCTGGCAGCCATATGGGTGCACTGGTGCAAGTTAAGTAAATCTGGCCATTATGAGGCCATCCCAAGCCTCCCGGGCAGCAATGTACGTCGCTGCTGGTGCCATCTCCACCTCAGTTTCCTCCTCATGTTCCACCTGTTCCTCCTCCTCCTCCTCCTCTGAAGAGGCTGTGCGCTCTGTGCCTTGCTCCCCCTGCAGCTCCAATCCTCGTTGCTGCATTATGTTGTGCAGCTGCGCAGCAAACGCAATGATTCTGAAGACACTGGCTGGTGTGTACTGAAGGGCTCCTCCAGATCTGTCAAGGCATCTGAAGCGCATCTTCATCATGCTGATTGCTTGCTCTATGACACATCTGATGGACATGTGGCTGTCATTATAATGCTCCTTGGCCTCAGTACTTGGCCTCCTCAAGCATGTCATCAGCCACGTCTTCAGTGGATAGCCCTTGTCTCCAACCAGCCAGCTGGTAAGTCTGTTTGGAGGAGTGAAGAGCTGAGGGAGGGTGGACTGACGCAGCACGAAGAGTCATGACAGCTGCCAGGGAATCTGGTACACATGCATGATGATCTTTTTATGGTTACAGATGAGCTGCACATTGAGGGAATGGAAACCCTTGTGGTTCACAAACACTCCTGGGTGATGTGTGGATGCCTTGATGACACCCTGCACCTGTGGGAAGCCTGCCAGAGTGGCAAAGCCAAGCACCCGTTCATTAACACTTGCCTCATCGGTGGCAAAGTTTACATAATTGGCTGCCTTGTGAAACATGGCATCGGTCACCCGGGTGATGCATCTGTGAGTGGCCGACTGCGGGATCCCGCAAATGTCTGCAGCAGATCCCTGGAAGGAGCCTAAGGCAAAGAAGTTGAGGGCAGTGGTGACTTTGACAGCCACTGGTAAGGAGTGTCCACCAGGTCCTCTGGGCAGCAGGTCTTGTTCCAGCAAGCTACAAATGTCTGCGATGACCTGGCACGATAGGCTGAGCCTCCTGAAGCACCACTGCTCAGTCATGTTGAGGAAGCTCATCCTCTGCCTGTATACCCTGCGTTGGGGGCATCGCCTCCGGTGGGTGCACCCCTGTGGTGCCCCCCTCTCTCCTGTGGAGCATCAGGTCGTTGAGGAGAGGCCGCTGTTGTGGTTGGTGTTGCTGGTATGGCTGGTGTTGTTGGTACGGGGCACATCTTGGTCCGATTCTGAGGTTCAAGGTGAGAGAGTGTAAGTGGCACCCATGCTGATGTGGTAGATGACAGGTAAAGTGAAGATCAGAGGCCTAATCCTTCAATGTAGTGATAGTGACTAGCAATGTGGTGAGAGTGACTTCTGAGGTTTCAGAAATGACCTGCAAACTGCTGACAGCTAAATCTCTGCACAAAATGGAGTCAGCAAGAGCCTTTCCCTTAGGCAAGTAATCGGGTGTAAGGTGTGAGTATTTATGTGTTTTTTCCAGCTGTCAATTAATGCCCTCGCACAATGGCCACTGAGCTTCCACCTCCCCTTCACAGGCGAGGTTCCTGAGGTCTGTGAATCCTGTGCGCAACAAGTTAAAGCCAAAACCTGAGGTTAAAAAGGCAGTTAAGGGTCTCTCAACAAGCAGTTAACGACCGCAATGAGGTCGCCCGCCTCTCCTGAGCGGGTCCATGGCGCGCCTCGAAACGCACCCGAGTTAAATGCGGAAGTCGGCGGGTTGACAGCAGGTTCCCGACGCGCTGTCAATTTCCGCGCTTTTAACTGCTGACCCGCCCCCAAACCCGCACGCTCGGCACTGGGAAAATTCCGGCCTGTGTGTCTGGAAGCCGGGAGAGGACAGGGTCGGGCTTGGCTATGATGCCTCTCCAAGTCAAATAGCCTGCCAAAACTCACGTTTAGGCTCACACATGAAGAATTGCCACTCGGGCTATATCCTCAGGGTACTGCACACAAGCATGAGGCAGCGCCTTAAGGAGGAAAAAAGGAAGGTGATTTGTTGAAACATTCTTTTGGGATTATGTAATACAATATCAGAGTCCTGACTGTCTGTGACAGAAAGTCTACAGCCAGGTACAGAATATTTACTATAAAGTTCCTGATAGGCTAGAAGTGAAATAAAAACTTAAATAGTTATGATCTGGAATGCACTGGCTGAAAGGGTGGTGGAAGCAGATTCAATAGTTACTTTCAAAAGTGAATTGGATTAATACTTGGAAAGGAAAATATTGCAGGGCTATGGGGAATGAGCGGGGGAGTGGGACTAATTGGACAGCTCTTTCAAAGAGCTAGCACAGGCACGATGAGCTGAATGGCCTCCTTCTGTGCTGTATCATTCTTTGAATTACAACTTTGAGTTTTGGAAATAAAAGCATTTCAAACGTGTTTTGTTTTCCACATTACTGATAGGACATTTTGAACTTATTGTTCTTCGCCGTGGGTTTAGTTTTTGCTCTTTTCTGGGGTTGTAAACAATTGCTAATGCACATGTAAAAGTCATATTGACCGGTCAGTATGTGTGGCAGGGTTTGTCTCCTGCGTGTGCTTGCATTGTTTTCAATGGCAGAGAACACAAGAGCGTTGATAAATACAGTACAGCCCATAGTTACTCTATAGTTAGTGACGGTGTTTCTACAATACAAACAAAAATCACAATCGCACGGAACTCTTTTGATTACCATTTATTTGATGTTGTGGCTTTGATAACATAAGCCTAATTTACTTTGAATAAACAGCGGGCTTTCAGATATTACTGGGGTGACTATGTTTGCGATATTCCATTAGCGCTGTTTTTTTTGTGAATAAAGTGGGTGGTGTAAAGCTGGGAGTGCCCGAAATAAATCCTAGACCTGGAGATTCCCCATCCCATCAATTGACATTGTCAGTCACCACGGTTACAGGAATTCCTGTAATTGCAATTACAGCAGACATTAAAAAAAATGGAAAAATAAAACCCATGCGTGTGATAGGATTTATGTTTAGGTAAGCATTCCTAATACTTACTCATTCCCCTCGCCCAAACACTGCTTTAGCATTAAACCAGTTTGTGGTGATCTGTGGGAGGGTGTACTCAGTCAATCTGTAAATTTTAACTATCAGCAGATTCACCTTACAGGATGATGCATGTTATACAGCACATCACTCTGCACCAGAGCACGTGGGAAAAAATAGAGCAAGTGCAAATTAATTTTCCATTATTCATTCAACGTGGCTGCAGCTCCTCACTGTGCAGCTCCTCATTCCTGGGCTGCTTTCCACTGTCTCCTCTTTCACTAGTGCAAAGAGCGGCGCTATTTTAGGAAGGGCAGCATTTCTTCTGGTGTCTGGTGAGGTGGGTTCCAACCATTTCCCAGCACATTGGGGGACAGAAAAGCTAGCAAAGGAAATTCTCTCCTTTGGATGACCTGTAATTTGTGTGGTTTGATTCGTGCACATTCCATGAGAATCATATTGAAATATGATGATCTGAAAACCAATGTTGAAGGCAGTTGAACAGCCGACCACCATTCATGGTCTGGGTGCACACACAGAGAATTGTCACATTGGCAAAGCAGCTGGTACCTGTGGGACCGCACACCAGCATGATGCACTGGCCTGTGGAGAGGGTGAAAGACAATGATGGGGCGGGGGGGGAGGGGGGGCGATGAGGGGTGGCGAAAACATGCTTAAAATTAAATTAAAATATTTGCTGAAAACACATTTTCTTTCAGCAAAAGCGGAACTCCCTCTTGTAAGAAAGTGGTTAAAAAGGAGGCATTAAGAGAAATTGGAATAACTTTTAATGCTGTTTATTCCATTAGTTTCCTGCAGATTTATGGCTCACAAGCTGCATGAATGGAAGATTTATAAAGCCAACCTTTGAACTAAAGCTACTGTAATGCTCACTTAGTTTAAAAATGATTAAAGCATAAATCTGCAAGGCCGGCACAGAGAGGAAAAGATGAAATATCCTGTATGGACTATATAAACATTTTTTTTCTCTTCTGTTTTTGTCGAAGATTAAACAGCTGCTGACAGTTTTAAATAGCCTCTCTCGGTTTAGAATCACCTCGCGTCAAAAGGAAGCGATACCATCCTTCCAGTTTGCTAACACTGGAGGTGAGTAAACATTCATTTCCGAACCTCAGCATCTATGAAAGTCGCTAAATCCTGGCCACTGAAGGCCACAATGACCTGATTTTCACTGCCTGTCGGAACGTTTTAAAATAGCCTGCTGGTTACGCTTTTCCTCGTCGTTATGAGTAAGAGCAGTCTATTAAGTGTGTTAGATTTCCTTAAATAGAAAATTCTTTTGCCTAGGCATTGTCCTCATTGTGACTAAGAGAAATGTTATTTCAAGTTGTGATTTTTTTTTTTGCATCTCTATTAGGAGTTTTTGAACAATTTATTACAATTTGTCCTGACATCAGTATTCGGGAAAATGCTAAAATCTATTATTAGGGACATGGTAACAGGGCACTTAGAAAATCATAATGGCCTGGATTTTACGGGGCCTACAACAGCACACGCACAGTGTACGCCGTCGTAAGCGCTGCGAACGGCCCCGCAAGTTCCGGGTTTCTGCATGCGATGCACATGCGCGAAAACCCGGAACATGCGATCTGTCAAGTTTCTCCTTGACAGATTGTCCGCATCCGTTTTAAATTCACTTTCGCTGGCGCAGAGTGGGGCTATTTGCCCAACTACTGCCCAGCGAATAGCCACAAAACCCTTACGCCTGGTAAAAGCAGGTGTAAGGCCTTCTTTTACCAGCGTAAGGGTTAAAATAAATGTTAAAATTAATTTTTTTTAAATGATTTAAACATTCACTTACATTTAAAATTAATTTAGATAAATGTTGTCCCATTTAAAAATGTTTACATTTGTTTTTCAAGAAATTTAATTTTTATTTTAAATGTTTAATTAAAGGGTATTTTAATTAACTTTGAACCTGTGATCGTTTATTTTTATTTCAGTGGTGTGAAATTTTATTTATCAGGTGATTTCGATTATGCTCACGGGGATTCCGTACATAAATGGAATCCTCATAAGCATCATAGGAATCCCCCTTGGTCATTGGTTGGCCTGGCCCACGTGATCCCAGGGGCGCTTGCGGACCGCAAGAGTCCGAAGCTCCGGAGACACACAGTAAGTACGGAGTTTTCTTTCGGTTCGGAGGTGTACGCGAGCAGCAAGCCTCCAACCGCAATTTCCAGGCCAACATGTTTGAGCAGAGTCAACTCAGATTTATGAAAGGAAAATCGTGTTTGACGAATCTAATAGTTTTTTGAGGTTGTAATTAACAGGCTAGATAATGAGGAACCAGTGGATGTAGTGTATTTGGATTTTCAAAAAGCATTCAATAAGGTGCCACACAAAATTGGGGCTCATGGGATTGGGGGTAATATGTTAGCATGGATTGAGGATTGGTTAACGGACAGAAAACAGAGACTAGGAATAAATGGGTCATTTCAGGTTGGCAGGCTGTAACTAGTGGGGTACCGCAAGGATCAGAGCTTGGGCCTCAGCTATTCACAATCTACATCAATGACTTAGATGTGGAGACCGAGTGTAATGTATCCAAGTTTGCTGACAATATAAAGCTAGATGGGAAAATAAGTTGCGAGGAGGACGCAAAGAATCTGCAAAGGGAGATAGACAGGTTAAGTGAGTGGGCAAGAACATGACAAATGGAATATAATGTGGAGAAATGTGAAGTCATCCACTTTGATAAGAAAAATAGAAAAGCAGAATATTCTTTAAATGGTGAGAGACTGGGAAATGTTGGTATTCAGAGGGACCTGGGTGTCCTTATACACGAATTACAGAAAGTTAACATGCAGGTACAGCAAGCAATTAGGAAAGAAAATGGTATGTTAGCCTTTATTACAAAAGGATTGGAGTATAAGAGTAAAGAAGTCTTACTGCAACTATACAGGGCCTTGGTGAGACCACACCTGGAGTATTGTGTACAGTTTCGGTCTCCTTACCTAAGGAGTGCAACAAAGGTTTATTAGACTGATTCCTGGGATGGGGGGATTGTCCTATGAGGAGAGATTGAGTAGACTAGGCCTATATTCCCTAGAGTTTAGAACAATGAGAGGTGATCTAATTGAAAAGTATAAAATTCTTACAGGGCTTGACAGAGTAGATGCAGGGAGGATATTTTCTTTGGCTGGGGAGTCTAGAACCAGGGTTCAGAGTCTCAGAATAAGGGGTTGGCCATTTAGGACTGAGAGGAGGAGAAATTTCTTCATTCAAAAGGTTGCGAATCTTTAAAATTCTCTATCCCAGAGGGCTGTGGAGGCTCAGTCATTGAGTATATTCAAGACTGAGATCGATTGATTTTTGGATTCTAAGGGAATCAAGGGGTATGGATAGTGCGGGAAAGGGGAGTTGAGGTAGAAGATCAGCCATGATCTTATTGAATGGCGGAGCAAGCTTGAAGGGCCGAATGGCCTACTCTTGCTCCTATTTCTTATGTTTTTATGTTCTTATTTGCTGTGTATTTCTCTCCAGTCTGTCCCTTTCTCTATCACTCAGTACAAAAAAACAAAACTGAGCTTTACCTTTCGAACAAAGTCACCTCCATAGGTTCACCTCTGTTAAATAATCAGGTGCTTAACTCTGTATGGGCATTTTAGCTCAATTTATTTTTACTTTTGGATTTAAAAACGGAATTATTGATCGGTAAACATTGGCTCGCTTGTGAATCACAGAGTTGAATTCATTTGATAGAATTACATAGAATGTACAGCACAGAAACAGGCCATTCGGCCCAACAGGTCCATGCCGGTAAATGCACCTTGTCCCACCCTACTTCATTGAACACTATCTGCATATTCCTTTCTCCCGCATGTAAAAAAAAACTTGAATTTATATAGCGCCTTTCACAACCTCACGTCATCCCAATGCGCTTTACAGCCAATTAAGTAATTTGAAGTGTAGTCACTGTTGTAATGTAGGAAACGCGGCAGCCAATTTGCTCACAGTAAGCTCCCACAAACAGCAATGTGATAATGACCAGATAATCTGTTTTAGTGATGTTGATTGAGGGATAGATATTAGCCAGGACACCTGCACTTATCTAGTTTCCCCTTAAAGGCATCTACGGTATTCGCTTCAACTACTCCCTATGGTAGCGAGTTCCACATTCTAACCACTCTCTGGGTAAAAAAGTTTCTCCTGAATTCTTTCATGGGTTTATTAGTGACACCTTTAAGCTCACCTTTAGCACCTGGTCGCAAGAACCTTGCCCTTTGACTGAGGTCAGGTGATCACATACAGTTCACAGCCACTAGAACCTACAATGGACCCCACCAGATGCTGCAAATGGGAAGAATACGTCTGCATATATAAGAAAGAAGAAAGAATGCAGCCTGAGATCTATTCAATAATCACAAAAACTTCCATGTAAAGGTAAAGAAAGAATTTGCATTTATAAAGCGCCTTTCACAACCTCAGGACGTCCCAAAGTGTTTACAGCCAATAAAATACTTTTGAGGTGTAGTCACTGTTGTAACATGGGAAACGCAGCAGCCAATTAGCACATGGCACAGTCTGAAAAGTTAGAATCATAGCAATTTACAACACAGAAGGGGGCTATTCGGCCTGTCATGCCTGTGCTGGCTCTGTGAAAGAGCAGTCTATTTTAGTCCCATGCCCCAGCAGTCTTCCCATAAACCTACAAATTAGTCCCCTTCAAATACATTGCCTTTTGAAAGCTCCTAAGGAATCTGATTCCACCACCCTTTCAGGTAGTGTGTTCCAGATCTTAACAACCCTCGGTCTGAGAAAAGTTCTCCTCATTTCCACTCTAGTTCTTTTGCTAATTATTTCAAATCTATGATCTCTGGTTACCGACCCACTTGCCGGAGGCAACAGCTTCTCCCTACTTGTTCTGCCAAGTTGTTTTTCCTATTGAATTTCCCTCCCCTTAAGCAGCCTTTGCTCAGTGTCTCCAAACTAAACATAGCTCACATCAGGAAATAAGCAGAACGAGAGTCAACACTGGCCTAGTCCCTGCTCTGGGACACTGGCCTAGCCTCTGCTCTGGGACACTGGCCTAGTCCCTGCTCTGGTACACTGGCCTAGTCCCTGCTCTGGGACACTGGCCGAATCCCTGATCTGGGACACTGGCCTAGTCCCTGCTCTGGGACACTGGCCTAGTCCCTGCTCTGGGACACTGGTCTAGTCCCTGCTCTGGGACACTGGCCTAGTCCCTGCTCTGGGACACTGGCCTAGTCCCTGCTCTGGGACACTGGCCTAGTCCCTGCTCTGGGACACTGGCCTAGTCCCTGCTCTGGGACACTGGTCTAGTCCCTGCTCTGGGACACTGGTCTAGTCCCTGCTCTGGGACACTGGTCTAGTTCCTGCTCTGGGACACTGGCCTAGTTCCTGCTCTGGGACGCTGGCCTAGTCCCTGCTCTGGACACTGGCCTAGTCCCTGCTCTGGACACTGGCCTAGTTCCTGCTCTGGACACTGGCCTAGTTCCTGCTCTGGACACTGGCCTAGTTCCTGCTCTGGGACACTGGCCTAGTTCCTGCTCTGGGATATCATGCATTGATATCCAATGCTCAGCACCACCATGTCACCCCAACTCTCCCATCTCTTAATTTGTTTGCTTACTCCTTCCCTTTCCTGATTTTAGAGGATTTAGGTTGCACGTCAGATTACGAGCCTTCAAAAAGCCGAATTAATTAAAAAATATATTCCAATAAGAACTCAAATTTGTATCATTTCAATTGTATTTCAGTCTTCCCTAATTGATGATTGTTGTTACTTTAACCCTGAATAAAATATTCAGATTAACCAGAGAACACAGATTTAAGATAATTGGCAAAAGAACCAGAGGGGAGATGAGGAGAACTCTTTTTTACGCAGCGAGTTGTTGTGATCTGGAATGCACTGCCTGAAAGGGTGATGGAAGCAGATTCAATAATAACTTTCAAAAGAGAATTGGATAAATACTTGAAGAGGAACAATTTGCAGGGCTATGGGGAAAGGGCGGGGCAGTGGGACTAATTGGATAGCTCGACCAAAGAGCCGACACAGGCACGATGGGCCGAATGGCCCCTTCTGTGCTGTATCATTCTATGATTTACAAGTACTCAAGTACATTTCTAATTAAGTATAAAAGTAACGGCAGAAGTAATCCTGATGGTGTTTATTTATTTTGTTCTGCTTCCTTTTTATTACTGGAAATATGTTTAATTTATAAAACAGGTTTCCACTAATACTATGCAACTCTTTGCTGACTAACTCCTTTATAAGGGAGTTGGGCAAATAAATAGCTATGTGGGGGAATGAAGCTTACAGGAATGAAAGTGCAATTGACGCATTAAAGGAACAGCCTGATGAGTCACATGACCTTTTTAAATCAATCCTTCCTTCCTTCCTTCTGTTCCACCGTATCCCAAAAGATCTGGCAGCATTTGCGAGTAGGAAGTAATTGCTGCCCGAAGTTGTGAGAGGCATCCATTCTCAGAGGCTTCTAGGCCTAAATTTTCTGGGGCAACATACACAATCTTGCATCTAACCCGTGTTGTACCTGACCCGGGGAATGCAAAGGTGTCCCTCAGCTTGAAGAATAAGAAAGTAGGTTATCTATGCAGGCAAGACTTTAAATTCAACATTTCAGCAGCTCTGCAAGATTTTACAGCTGTTATCAAATTGTAAATGTGATACCAGGCAGACGGATAAAAGTCTTGATTAGAGTCAGCTGTGGCTCAATAGTCGCACTCTCGTCTCTGAAGGTCGTGAGTTCAAGTCCCACTCCAGAGACTTGAACACAAAAAGCTAGGCTGACACTCCAGTGCAGTGCTGCACTGCCAGAGGTGCCATCTTTCGGATGAGACGTTAAACCGAGGCCCCGTCTGCTCTCTCAGGTGGATGTAAAAGATCCCATGGCACTGTTATGAAGAAGAGCAGGGGAGTTATCCCCGGTGTCCTGGCCAATATTTATCCCTCAATCAACATCACTAAAACAGATTATCTGGTCATGATCACATTGCTGTTTGTGGGAGCGTGCTGTGTGCAAATTGGCTGCTGCGTTTCCTATATTACAACAGTGACTATACTTCAAAAGTACTTCATTGGTTGTAAAACGCTTTGGGACATCCTGTGGTCGTGAAAGGCGCTATATAAATGCAAGTGGTTCTTTCTTTGAAAAAGATCAGCGATACTCAACCTTAGATCTAAGTTTGAATATTTCGACACAATAGAATTGTACCAGTAACTTAATTTTACCTGCAAAAAAAATAAACAACAACAGCAATAACAGCAGCTTGTATTTATATAGCGCCTTTAACGTAGTAAAACATCCCAAGGAGCTTCACAGGAGCGTTATCAAAAAAAATTTGACACCGAGCCACATAAGGAGAAATTTGGACAGGTGACCAAAAGCTTGGTCAAAGAGGTAGGTTTTAAGGAGCATCTTAAAGGAGGAGAGAGAGATAGAGAGGCAGAGAGGTTTAGGGAGGGAATTCCAGATCTTAGGGCCTAGGCAACAGAAGGCACGGCTGCAAATGGTTGAGCGATTAAAATCAGGGATGCTCAAGAGGCCAGAATTAGAGGAGCGCAGATATCTTGGAGGTTGTGGGGTTGGAGGGGATTACAGAGATAGGAGGGGCGAGGCTATGCAGGGATTTGAAAACAAGGATGAGAATTTTAAAATCGAGGCGATGCTTAACCGGGAGTCAATGTAGGTCAGCGAGCACGGGGATGATGGGTGAACGGACCTTGGTGCAAGTTCGGACACGGGCAGCCAAGTTTTGGATGACCTCAAGTTTACAAAGGGTAGAACATAGGAGGCCAGCTAGGAGTGCATTAGAATAGTCAAGTCTAGAGGTAAAAAAAGCAGGGATAAGGGTTTCAGCAGCAGCTGAACTGAGGCAGGAGCGGAGACAGCCGATGTTACGGAGGTGGAAATAGGCAGTCTTAGTTATGGCCTGGATATTTGGTCGGACGCTCATTTCAGGGTCAAATATGACTCCAAGGTTGCGAACAGTCTGGTTCAGCTTCAGACAGATGCTACTTAGAGGGATGGAGTCGATGGCTAGGGAACGAAGTTTGTGAGGGGGACCGAAGATGATGGCTTTGGTCTTCCCATTATTTAGTTGGAGAAAATTCCTGCTCATCCAGTACTGGATGTCGAACAAGCAGTCTGACACTTTAGATGTGGAGATGCCGGTGTTGGACTGGGGTGGACAAATGTGAGAAGTCGCACAACACCAGGTTATAGTCCAACAGTTTTATTTGAAATCACAAGCTTTCGGAGCTGCTGCTCCTTCGTCAGGTGAAGTGACTTCACCTGACGAAGGAGCAGCGCTCCGAAAGCTTGTGATTTCAAATAAAACTGTTGGACTATAACCTGGTGTTGTGCGACTTCTCACATTTGACAATTTAGAGACAGAGGAGGGGTCGAGAGTAGTGGTGGTAAGGTAGAGCTGGGTGTCGTCAGTGCACATGTGGAAACTGATGCTGTGTTTTCGGATGATGTCGCCGAGGGGGCAGCATGTCGATGAGCAATAGGAGGGAACCAAAGATAAATCCTTGAGGGACACCAGAGGGATAACATCGCCACATTTATATAGCGCCTTTCACGACCTCAGGACGCCCCAAAGCGCTTTACAGCCAATGAAGTACTTTTGAAATGTAGTCACTGTTGTAATGTAGGAAATGCGGCAGCCAATTTGCGCACAGCAAGCTCCCACAAACAAATGACTCTTACTATTGGCATCCAAACAGCCTTCCTTTAATCATCCGCACTCTCTTTCGGTAATGGTGGTTGATGAGGGCAATAACTTTCGTACTGGAATATCAAATCAATCTATTAAAGGTAGGAAATTGGAAAATGAAAGTGAAGCCGCTCCCTGTTTGAATGTGCTTTCAGCAACTTGCAAAATAACATGTTGACATCTGAGTGAGCGAGCCCCAGCTTGTTTGGACTTTTCCACCCATATTAGACTCAGCTTCCCAGCAAATAAATTGATGAATAAGGCCATTTTATTCCCCTCAGGATCAGATCAAACAGGTGCTGGGTCCATACAATATAAGGCGCCAATGGCTTCAGTGAGTGCTGACTAAAACAATCCATCAATTCATTTGATGGCATTCGATTAGTTAGCAAAACCCTACAGTGAATGTACCTTACGTATTAGGAGTGAATTTCCTTGCCGTTTTCCGGAACGGCGTAAGATCAATTTCACATGAGGAAATTCAAGTGGAAGTGATTTCCGTCACTCACGGGCCTTTAAATCTCTTCCCCGCCCCCCGCCCCCCAAAGTTTCCGCACTCTTTGAAGTCCTTCCATGCCCCGGTCTGCCCGCCAAGCTCTCGCGGGGGCTCATTTACACTCCACCGCCTGTCAGCCAATGGCTGCAGACTCGGGTTTGGTGTTTTGACGCCTCTATTACAATCTGGATAATTTACACCCAGATAAAAGAGCTGAAGAGGCACAGCGGCTCTCCCTTGTCACCTAGTCCGGGCAGAAGTGAGGAGTTGAAGAGCTTTGAAGAGTCCCCAAAATTTGCTTACCGATTACTGGCTTCCGGAAATGCTTTTCCAGCCCATTTTGTTCAAATTTGTTATCCACTTACTACGATCTGCACTCCATTTTGACTGAGTGCCATCCCACCCGAAAATTTCCGGACCCCTGACCCATCTTCTCCCTCCTCCCCATAGTCAGATCAACTCAGGAGCAGGCGTGGCTTTCGCCATGAGCGTACCTCGCCATGCTATTATTGAGGGGGAGGAGGAGCAGCAGGTTTCAGCAAGGAGAATGAGGCAGCAAGGCAGAAGACCGCAGCCTACGAGATATTAACCGCCCTCCCTCCCAAAGAATTTACAGGCAGCACAGGTCCTTTGAGCACCTCTCTGAGGAACTCCATATCAGAAGGATTCGCTTCTCCAAAGCTGTCATTGGCCATCTCTGTGACATTCCGCACAAAGATCTGAAGCCAGGCTACCAGCACTGCTCCATCTGTGCCTTTGAAGAGCAACACTGTCCTCAACTATAATGGCTCAGGCATGAGCGGTGTTACAGTGGAGGAAGGTGTTTTGCTATTATGCAAGACAGTTGCTGTGTGTTAAAGGAGCTGTGTGGTCATAGTACAGGATAGGGAGATGGAGGTGCCCTTAACCAGAGTACAGTGTTATGGGTTGGTTGCGTATATGGTGCAGTAAGAGGTTGGTGGCACCCAAGGCTCAAAGGGAGAGCATGGTGAGTTTGTTACCTTGGCAGCTCTGGCCAAGTTTTTGCACTTTATTTGGCATTGTTCTGCAGTCCTAGGAGTGAGAGAACTGGCAGTCCGTGCCACCTTCCTCCAGGCAGCAGATTGGCATTCCCGGACGCCTTGACGGATGGTCTGTCCATCCTGGTTTCAATCTTCTCAAGGAGGGTTTGGAGGTCTTCATCAGAGAAGTTCTGGGTATTTATCCTCATTGCAGCCCTGCTCTGCTGCCCTCTGGGCACAGATAACATTTGGCTGGTGATATTGCTGCCAGAATATAATCAAGAAATTGGTGTGAAATGCATTAAAGTAACTTGAGAATGAAATGAAAGAGGGGAGCAGTGTTTGTGACTTACGCAAAAGCAAAATACTGTGGGTGCTGGAAATCTGATATAAAAAGAGAAAAGGCTGGAAACACTCAGCAGGTCAGGCAGAATCAGAACTGGAAAAAGTTAGAGATGTAACAGGTTTTAAGCAAGTACAGAAGGAGGGAAAGGGGAGAGGGGAGGGAAGAACAAAAGGGAAGGCCTGTGATAGGAAGGATAGAGTTTCTGATTGTGTGAATAGTGTTTGAGACCAGGTGTGATAGAGTTTGTGATCACGTGGATAGAGTTTGTGATCAGGTGTGTTAGAGTTTGTATTCAGGTGTGATAGTGTTGCGAACAGGTGTGATAGTGTTTGTGATCAGGTGAATAGTGTTTGTGATCAGGTGAATAGTGTTTGTGATCAGGTGTGATAGTGTTTTTATTCAGGTGTGATGGTGTTTGTGATCAGGTGGATAGAGTTTGTGATCATGTGAGATGGTGTTATTAATCAGGTGTGATAATGTTTGTGCTCAGGTGTGATAGTGTTTGTGATCGGGTATGATAGTGTTTGTGATCAGGTGTGATAGTGTTTGTGATCATGTGGAGAGTGTTTGTAATCAGGTGGATAGTGTATGTGATCAGGTGTGATCGTGTTTGTGATCAGGTGTGATAGTGTTTGTGATCAGGTGTGATAGTGTTTGTGATCAGTTGGAGAGTGTTTGTGATCAGGTGGATAGTGTATGTGATCAGGTGTGATAGTGTTTGTGATCAGGTGTGATAGTGATTGTAATTGGGTGTGATAGTGTTTGTGATCGGGTGTGATAGTGTTTGTGATCAGGTGTGATAGTGTTTGTCATCAGGTGTGATAGTGTTTGTGATCGGGGGGACAGTGTTTATGATCAGGTGTGATAGTGTTTCTGAACAGGTGTGATATTGTATGTGATCAGGTGTGATAGTGATTGTGATCACTTGTGATAGTGTTTGTGATCAGGTGGATAGTGTTTGTGATCAGGTGCGATAGTGTTTCTGATCAGGTGTGATAGTGTTTGTGATCACTTGTGATAGTGTTTGTGATCAGGTGGACAGTGTTTGTGATCTGTTGGATAGTGTTTGTGATCAGGTGCGATAGTGTTTGTGATCACTTGTGATAGTATTTGTGATCAGGTGGATAGTGTTTGTGATCAGGTGCGATAGTGTTTGTGATCAGGTGTGATAGTGTTTGTGATCAGGTGTAATAGTGTTTGTGAACAGGTGCATAGCGTTTCTGATCAGGTGTGATTGTGTTTGTGATCAGGGGAATAGTGTTTGTGATCAGGGGAATAGTGTTTGTGATCATGTGAGATGGTGTTATTAATTAGGTGTGATAATGTTTGTGCTCAGGTGTGATAGTGTTTGTGATCGGGTGTGATAGTGTTTGTGATCAGGTGAGATGGTGTTATTAATCAGGTGTGATAATGTTTGTGCTCAGGTGTGATAGTGTTTGTGATCGGGTGTGATAGTGTTTGTGATCAGGTGGATAGTGTTTGTGATCGGGTATGATAGTGTTTGTGATCAGGTGTGATAGTGTTTGTGATCATGTGGAGAGTGTTTGTAATCAGGTGGATAGTGTATGTGATCAGGTGTGATAGTGTTTGTGATCAGGTGTGATAGTGTTTGTGATCAGGTGTGATAGTGTTTGTGATCAGTTGGAGAGTGTTTGTGATCAGGTGGATAGTGTATATGATCAGGTGTGATAGTGTTTGTGATCAGGTGTGATAGTGATTGTAATTGGGTGTGATAGTGTTTGTGATCGGGTGTGATAGTGTTTGTGATCAGGAGTGATAGTGTTTGACACCAGGTGTGATAGTGTTTGTGATCGGGTGGACAGTGTTGATGATCAGGTGTGATAGTGTTTCTGAACAGGTGTGATATTGTATGTGATCAGGTGTGATAGTGTTTGTGATCACTTGTGATAGTGTTTGTGATCAGGTGGATAGTGTTTGTGATCAGGTGTGATAGTGTTTGTGATCAGGTGTGATAGTGTTTGTGATCACTTGTGATAGTGTTTGTGATCAGGTGGACAGTGTTTGTGATCTGTTGGATAGTGTTTGTGATCAGGTGCGATAGTGTTTGTGATCACTTGTGATAGTGTTTGTGATCAGGTGGATAGTGTTTGTGATCAGGTGCGATAGTGTTTGTGATCAGGTGTGATAGTGTTTGTGATCAGGTGTGATAGTGTTTGTGAACAGGTGTTATAGTGTTTGTGATCAGGTGGACAGTGTTTATGATCAGGTGTGATAGCGATGGTGAACAGGTGTGATAGTGTTTGTGATCAGGTGGAGAGTGTTTATGATCAGGTGTGATAGTGTTTGTGAACAGGTGTGATAGTGTTTGTGATCAGGTGGACAGTGTTTATGATCAGGTGTGATAGTGTTTGTGATCAGGTGTGATAGTGTTTGTGATCAGGTGACTAGTGTTTGTGATCAGGTGTGATAGTTTTAGTGATCAGGTGGACAGTGTTTGTGATCAGGTGTGTTGGCATTTTTAATCAGGTGTGATAATGTTTGTGAAGAGTTGTGATAGTGTTTGTGATCAGGTGTGATAGTGTTTATGATCAGGTGTGATAGTGTTTTTAATCAGGCGTGATAATGTTTGTGAACAGGTGTGATAGTGTATGTGTTCTGGTGTGATAGTGTTTATGATCAGGTGTGATGGTGTTTTTAATCACGTGTGATAGTGTTTGTGATCAGGTGTGAAAGTGTTTGTGATCAGGTGTGATAGTGTTTATGATCAGGTGGATAGTGTCTGTGATCAGGTGTGATAGTGTTTGTGATCTGGTGGATAGTGTTTGTGATCAGGTGAAATAGTGTTTGTGATCACGTGTGATAGTGTTTATGATCAGGTGGATAGTGTCTGTGATCAGGTGTGATAGTGTTTGTGATCTGGTGGATAGTGTTTGTGATCAGGTGAGATAGTGTTTGTGATCAGGTGTGATAGTGTTTTTCATCAGGAGGATAGTGTCTGTGATCAGGTGTGATAGTGTTTGTGATCATGTGTGATAGTGTTTGTGATCAGGAGTGATAGTGTTTGACACCAGGTGTGATAGTGTTTGTGATCGGGTGGACAGTGTTGATGATCAGGTGTGATAGTGTTTGTGATCATGTGTGATAGTGTTTGTGATAACGTGTGATAGTGTTTGTGATCAGGTATGGATAGTGTTTGTGATCAGGTGTGATAGTGACTGTGATCAGGTGTGATAGTGTTTGTAATCTGGTGTGATAGTGGTTGTGATCAGGTGTGATAGTGTTTCTAATCTGGTGTGATAGTGTTTGTGATCAGGTGTGATAGTGTCTGTGATCAGGTGTGATAGTTTTTGTAAACTGGTGTGATATTGTTTGTGATCAGGTGTGATAGTGTCTGTGATCAGGTGTGATAGTGTTTCTAATCTGGTGAGATAGTGTTTGTGATCAGATGTGATAGTGTCTGTGATCAGGTGTGATAGTGTTTGTAATCTAGTGTGATAGTGTTTGTGAACAGATGGATAGTGTTTGTGACCAGGTGTGATCGTGTTTGTGATCAGGTGTGATAGTGTTTGTGATCAGGTGTGATAGTGTTTATGATCAGGTGGATAGTGTATGTGATCAGGTGTAATAGTGTTTGTGATCAGGTGGATAGTGTTTGTGAACAGGTGTGATAGTGTTTGTGATCAGGTGTGATAGTGTTTGTGAACAGGTGTGATAGTGTTTGTGATCAGGTGGACAGTGTTTGTGATCAGGTGTGATAGTGTTTGTGATCAGGTGGATAGTGTTTGTGAACAGGTGTGATAGTGTTTGTGATCAGGTGTGATAGTGATTGTAATTGGGTGTGATAGTGTTTGTGATCGGGTGTGATAGTGTTTGTGATCAAGTGTGATAGTGTTTGTAATCAGGTGTGATAGTGTTTGTGATCGGGTGGACAGTGTTTGTGATCAGGTGTGATAGTGTTTGTGAACAGGTGTGATAGTGTTTGTGATCAGGTGTGATAGTGATTGTAATTGGTTGTGATAGTGTTTGTGATCGGGTGGACAGTGTTTATGATCAGGTGTGATAGTGTTTGTGAACAGGTGTGATAGTGTTTGTGATCTGTTGGATAGTGTTTGTGATCAGTTGCGATAGTGTTTGTTATCACTTGTGATAGTGTTTGTGATCAGGTGGATAGTGTTTGTGATCAGGTGGAATAGTGTTTTTGATCAGATGTGATAGTGTTTGTAATCAGGTGTGATAGTGTTTGTGATTGGGTGGACAGTGTTTATGATCAGGTGTGATAATGATGGTGAACTGGTGTGATAGTGTTTGTGATCAGGTGGAGAGTGTTTATGATCAGGTGTGATAGTGTATGTGAACAGGTGTGATAGTGTTTGTGATCAGGTGGACAGTGTTTATGATCAGGTGTGATAGTGTTTGTGAACAGGTGTGATAGTGTTTGTGATCAGGTGTGATAGTGTTTGTGAACAGGTGTGATAGTGTTTGTGATCAGGTGGACAGTGTTTATGATCAGGTGTGATAGTGTTTGTAATCAGGTGTGATAGTGTTTGTGATCAGGTGACTAGTGTTTGTGATCAGGTGTGATAGTGTTTGTGATCAGGTGGACAATGTTTGTGATCAGGTGTGTTGGCGTTTTTAATTAGGTGTGATAATGTTTGTGAAGAGTTGTGATAGTGTTTGTGAACAGGTGTGATAGTGTGTATGATCAGGTGTGATAGTGTTTTTAATCAGGCGTGATAATGTTTGTGAACAGGTGTGATAGTGTATGTGTTCAGGTGTGATAGTGTTTATGATCAGGTGTGATGGGGTTTTTAATCAGGTGTGATAGTGTTTGTGATCAGGTGTGAAAGTGTTTGTGATCAGGTGTGATAGGGTATGTGGTCAGGTGTGATAGTGTTTGTGATCTGGTGGATAGTGTTTGTGATCAGGTGAGATAGTGTTTGTGATCAGGTGTGATAGAGTTTTTCATCAGGAGGATAGTGTCTGTGATCAGGTGTGATAGTGTTTGTGATCAGGTGTGATAGTGTTTGTGAACAGGTGGATAGTGTTTCTGATCAGGTGTGCTAGTGTTTTTAATCAGGTGGATAGTGTCTGTGATCAGGTGTGATAGTGTTTGTGATCAGGTGTGACAGTGTTTGTGATCACGTGTGATAGTGTTTGTGATCAGGTGTGATAGTGTTTCTAATCTGGTGTGATAATGTTTGTGATCAGGTATGATAGTGTCTGTGATCAGGTGTGATAGTGTTTGTGATCAGGTGGATAGTGTTTGTGATCAGGTGTAATAGTGTTTGTGATCAGGTGGATAGTGTTTGTGAACAGGCGTGATAGTGTTTGTGATCAGGTGTGATAGTGTTTGTGAACAGGTGTGATAGTGTTTGTGATCAGGTGGACAGTGTTTGTGATCAGGTGTGATAGTGTTTGTGATCAGGTGGATAGTGTTTGTGAACAGGTGTGATAGTGTTTGTGATCAGGTGTGATAGTGATTGTAATTGGGTGTGATAGTGTTTGTGATCGGGTGTGATAGTGTTTGCGATCAAGTGTGATAGTGTTTGTAATCAGGTGTGATAGTGTTTGTGATCGGGTGGACAGTGTTTATGATCAGGTGTGATAGTGTTTGTGAACAGGTGTGATAGTGTTTGTGATCAGGTGGATAGTGTTTGTGATCAGGTGCGATAGTGTTTGTGATCAGGTGTGATAGTGTTTGTGATCAGGTGTGACAGTGTTTGTGATCAGGTGCGATAGTGTTTGTGATCAGGTGGGATAGTGTTTTTGATCAGATGTGATAGTGTTTGTAATCAGGTGTGATAGTGTTTGTGATCGGGTGGACAGTGTTAATGATCAGGTGTGATAATGATGGTGAACAGGTGTGATAGTGTTTGTGATCAGGTGGAGAGTGTTTATGATCAGGTGTGGTTAGTGTATGTGAACAGGTGTGATAGTGTTTGTGATCAGGTGGACAGTGTTTATGATCAGGTGTGATAGTGTTTGTGAACAGGTGTGATAGTGTTTGTGATGAGGTGGACAGTGTTTATGATCAGGTGTGATAGTGTTTGTAATCAGGTGTGATAGTGTTTGTGATCAGGTGACTAGTGTTTGTGATCAGGTGTGACAGTGTTTGTGATCAGGTGTGATAGTGTTTATGATCAGGTGTGATAGTGTTTTTAATCAGGCGTGATAATGTTTGTGAACAGGTGTGATAGTGTATGTGTTCAGGTGTGATAGTGTTTATGATCAGGTGTGATGGTGTTTTTAATCAGGTGTGATAGTGTTTGTGATCAGGTGCGATAGTGTTTATGATCAGGTGGATAGTGTCTGTGATCAGGTGTGATAGTGTTTGTGATCTGGTGGATAGTGTTTGTGATCAGGTGAGATAATGTTTGTGATCAGGTGTGATAGAGTTTTTCATCAGGAGGATAGTGTCTGTGATCAGGTGTGATAGTGTTTGTGATCAGGTGTGATAGTGTTTGTGAACAGGTGGATAGTGTTTCTGATCAGGTGTGCTAGTGTTTTTAATCAGGTGGATAGTGTCTGTGATCAGGTGTGATAGTGTTTGTGATCAGGTGTGACAGTGTTTGTGATCACGTGTGATAGTGTTTGTGATCAGTTGGAGAGTGTTTGTGATCAGGTGGATAGTGTATGTGATCAGGTGTGATAGTGTTTGTGATCAGGTGTGATAGTGATTGTAATTGGGTGTGATAGTGTTTGTGATCGGGTGTGATAGTGTTTGTGATCAGGAGTGATAGTGTTTGACACCAGGTGTGATAGTGTTTGTGATCGGGTGGACAGTGTTGATGATCAGGTGTGATAGTGTTTATGAACAGGTGTGATATTTTATGTGATCAGGTCTGATAGTGTTTGTGATCACTTGTGATAGTGTTTGTGATCAGGTGGATAGTGTTTGTGATCAGGTGTGATAGTGTTTGTGATCAGGTGTGATGGTGTTTGTGATCACTTGTGATAGTGTTTGTGATCAGGTGGACAGTGTTTGTGATCTGTTGGATAGTGTTTGTGATCAGGTGCGATAGTGTTTGTGATCACTTGTGATAGTGTTTGTGATCAGGTGGATAGTGTTTGTGATCAGGTGCGATAGTGTTTGTGATCAGGTTTGATAGTGTTTGTGATCAGGTGTGATAGTGTTTGTGAACAGGTGTTATAGTGTTTGTGAGCAGGTGGACAGTGTTTATGATCAGGTGTGATAGCGATGGTGAACAGGTGTGATAGTGTTTGTGATCAGGTGGAGAGTGTTTATGATCAGGTGTGATAGTGTTTGTGAACAGGTGTGATAGTGTTTGTGATCAGGTGGACAGTGTTTATGATCAGGTGTGATAGTGTTTGTGATCAGGTGTGATAGTGTTTGTGATCAGGTGACTAGTGTTTGTGATCAGGTGTGATAGTTTTAGTGATCAGGTGGACAGTGTTTGTGATCAGGTGTGTTGGCATTTTTAATCAGGTGTGATAATGTTTGTGAAGAGTTGTGATAGTGTTTGTGATCAGGTGTGATAGTGTTTATGATCAGGTGTGAGAGTGTTTTTAATGAGGCGTGATAATGTTTGTGAACAGGTGTGATAGTGTATGTGTTCAGGTGTGATAGTGTTTATGATCAGGTGTGATTGTGCTTTTAATCACGTGTGATAGTGTTTGTGATCAGGTGTGAAAGTGTTTGTGATCAGGTGTGATAGTGTTTATGATCAGGTGGATAGTGTCTGTGATCAGGTGTGATAGTGTTTGTGATCTGGTGGATAGTGTTTGTGATCAGGTGAAATAGTGTTTGTGATCACGTGTGATAGTGTTTATGATCAGGTGGATAGTGTCTGTGATCAGGTGTGATAGTGTTTGTGATCTGGTGGATAGTGTTTGTGATCAGGTGAGATAGTGTTTGTGATCAGGTGTGATAGTGTTTTTCATCAGGAGGATAGTGTCTGTGATCAGGTGTGATAGTGTTTGTGATCATGTGTGATAGTGTTTGTGATAACGTGTGATAGTGTTTGTGATCAGGTATGGATAGTGTTTGTGATCAGGTGTGATAGTGTTTCTAATCTGGTGTGATAGTGTTTGTGATCAGGTGTGATAGTGTTTGTGATCAGGTGTGATAGTGTTTGTGATCTGGTGTGATAGTGTTTGTGATCAGGTGTGATAGTGTCTGTGATCAGGTGTGATAGTGTTTGTGAACAGGTGTGATAGTGTTTGTGATCAGGTGTGATAGTGTTTGTGATCAGGTGTGATAGTGTTTGTGATCAGGTGTGATAGTGTTTGTGATCAGGTGTGATAGTGTTTGTGATCAGGTGTGATAGTGTTTGTGATCAGGTGTGATAGTGTTTGTGATCAGGTGTGATAGTGTTTGTGAACAGGTGTGATAGTGTTTGTGATCAGGTGTGATCGTGTTTGTGATCAGGTGTGATAGTGTTTGTGATCAGGTGTGATAGTGTTTGTGATCAGGTGTGATAGTGTTTGTGATCAGGTGTAATAGTGTTTGTGATCAGGTGGATAGTGTTTGTGATCAGGTGTGATAGTGTTTGTGATCAGGTGTGATAGTGTTTGTGATCAGGTGTGATAGTGTTTGTGATCAGGTGGATAGTGTTTGTGATCAGGTGTGATAGTGTTTGTGATCAGGTGGATAGTGTTTGTGATCAGGTGTGATAGTGTTTGTGATCAGGTGTGATAGTGTTTGTGATCAGGTGTGATAGTGTTTGTGATCAGGTGTGATAGTGTTTGTGATCAGGTGTGATAGTGTTTGTGATCAGGTGTGATAGTGTTTGTGATCAGGTGTGATAGTGTTTGTGATCAGGTGTGATAGTGTTTGTGATCAGGTGTGATAGTGTTTGTGATCAGGTGTGATAGTGTTTGTGATCAGGTGTGATAGTGTTTGTGATCAGGTGTGATAGTGTTTGTGATCAGGTGTGATAGTGTTTGTGATCAGGTGTGATAGTGTTTGTGATCAGGTGGATAGTGTTTGTGATCAGGTGTGATAGTGTTTGTGATCAGGTGTGATAGTGTTTGTGATCAGGTGGATAGTGTTTGTGATCAGGTGGATAGTGTTTTTGATCAGGTGTGATAGTGTTTGTGATCAGGTGTGATAGTGTTTGTGATCAGGGTGGAAGTGTTTGTGATCAGGTGTGATAGTGTTTGTGATCAGGTGTGATAGTGTTTCTGCTCAGGTGGATAGTGTTTATGATCAGGTGTGATAGTGTTTGTGATCAGGTGTGATAGTGTTTGTGATCAGGTGTGATAGTGTTTTGATCAGGTGTGATAGTGTTTGTGATCAGGTGTGATAGTGTTTGTGATCAGGTGTGATAGTGTTTGTGATCAGGTGTGATAGTGTTTGTGATCAGGTGGATAGTGTTTGTGATCAGGTGTGATAGTGTTTGTAATCAGGTGTGATAGTGTTTGTGATCAGGTGGATAGTGTTTGTGATCAGGTGTGATAGTGTTTGTGATCAGGTGGATAGTGTTTGTGATCAGGTGTGATAGTGTTTGTGATCAGGTGTGATAGTGTTTGTGATCAGTGTGATAGTGTTTGTGAACAGGTGTGATAGTGTTTGTGATCAGGTGTGATAGTGTTTTTGATCAGGTGTGATAGTGTTTGTGATCAGGTGTGATAGTGTATGTGATCAGGTGTGATAGTGTTTGTGATCAGGTGTGATAGTGTTTGTAATCAGGTGTGATAGTGTTTGTGATCAGGTGTGAAAGTGTTTGTGATCAGGTGTGATAGTGTATGTGATCAGGTGTGATAGTGTTTGTGATCAGGTGGATAGTGTTTGTGATCAGGTGTGATAGTGTTTGTGATCAGGTGTGATAGTGTTTTTGATCAGGTGGATAGTGTTGTGATCAGGTGTGATAGTGTTTGTGATCAGGTGTGATAGTGTTTGTGAACAGGTGGATAGTGTTTGTGATCAGGTGTGATAGTGTTTTTAATCAGGTGGATAGTGTCTGTGATCAGGTGTGATAGTGTTTGTGATCAGGTGTGATAGTGTTTGTGATCAGTGTGATAGTGTTTGTGATCAGGTGTGATAGTGTTTGTGATCAGGTGTGATAGTGTTTGTGATCAGGTGTGATAGTGTTTGTGATCAGGTGTGATAGTGTTTGTGATCAGGTGTGATAGTGTTTGTGATCAGGTGTGATAGTGTTTGTGATCAGGTGGATAGTGTTTGTGATCAGGTGTGATAGTGTTTGTGATCAGGTGTGATAGTGTTTGTGATCAGGTGTGATAGTGTTTGTGATCAGGTGTGATAGTGTTTGTGATCAGGTGTGATAGTGTTTGTGATCAGGTGGATAGTGTTTGTGATCAGGTGTGATAGTGTTTGTGATCAGGTGGATAGTGTTTGTGATCAGGTGTGATAGTGTTTGTGATCAGGTGTGATAGTGTTTGTGATCAGGTGTGATAGTGTTTGTGATCAGGTGTGATAGTGTTTGTGATCAGGTGGATAGTGTTTGTGATCAGGTGTGATAGTGTTTGTGATCAGGTGTGATAGTGTTTGTGATCAGGTGGATAGTGTTTGTGATCAGGTGTGATAGTGTTTGTGATCAGGTGTGATAGTGTTTGTGATAACGTGTGATAGTGTTTGTGATCAGGTATGGATAGTGTTTGTGATCAGGTGTGATAGTGTCTGTGATCAGGTGTGATAGTGTTTGTAATCTGGTGTGATAGTGGTTGTGATCAGGTGTGATAGTGTTTGTAATCTGGTGTGATAGTGTTTGTGATCAGGTGTGATAGTGTCTGTGATCAGGTGTGATAGTGTTTGTAATCTGGTGTGATATTGTTTGTGATCAGGTGTGATAGTGTCTGTGATCAGGTGTGATAGTGTTTCTAATCTGGTGTGATAGTGTTTGTGATCAGGTGTGATAGTGTCTGTGATCAGGTGTGATAGTGTTTGTAATCAGGTGTGATAGTGTTTGTGAACAGATGGATAGTGTTTGTGACCAGGTGTGATCGTGTTTGTGATCAGGTGTGATAGTGTTTGTGATCAGGTGTGATAGTGTTTATGATCAGGTGGATAGTGTATGTGATCAGGTGTAATAGTGTTTGTGATCAGGTGGATAGTGTTTGTGAACAGGTGTGATAGTGTTTGTGATCAGGTGTGATAGTGTTTGTGAACAGGTGTGATAGTGTTTGTGATCAGGTGGACAGTGTTTGTGATCAGGTGTGATAGTGTTTGTGATCAGGTGGATAGTGTTTGTGAACAGGTGTGATAGTGTTTGTGATCAGGTGTGATAGTGATTGTAATTGGGTGTGATAGTGTTTGTGATCGGGTGTGATAGTGTTTGTGATCAAGTGTGATAGTGTTTGTAATCAGGTGTGATAGTGTTTGTGATCGGCTGGACAGTGTTTGTGATCAGGTGTGATAGTGTTTGTGAACAGGTGTGATAGTGTTTGTGATCAGGTGTGATAGTGATTGTAATTGGGTGTGATAGTGTTTGTGATCGGGTGGACAGTGTTTATGATCAGGTGTGATAGTGTTTGTGAACAGGTGTGATAGTGTTTGTGATCTGTTGGATAGTGTTTGTGATCAGTTGCGATAGTGTTTGTTATCACTTGTGATAGTGTTTGTGATCAGGTGGATAGTGTTTGTGATCAGGTGGAATAGTGTTTTTGATCAGATGTGATAGTGTTTGTAATCAGGTGTGATAGTGTTTGTGATTGGGTGGACAGTGTTTATGATCAGGTGTGATAATGATGGTGAACTGGTGTGATAGTGTTTGTGATCAGGTGGAGAGTGTTTATGATCAGGTGTGATAGTGTATGTGAACAGGTGTGATAGTGTTTGTGATCAGGTGGACAGTGTTTATGATCAGGTGTGATAGTGTTTGTGAACAGGTGTGATAGTGTTTGTGATCAGGTGTGATAGTGTTTGTGAACAGGTGTGATAGTGTTTGTGATCAGGTGGACAGTGTTTATGATCAGGTGTGATAGTGTTTGTAATCAGGTGTGATAGTGTTTGTGATCAGGTGACTAGTGTTTGTGATCAGGTGTGATAGTGTTTGTGATCAGGTGGACAATGTTTGTGATCAGGTGTGTTGGCGTTTTTAATTAGGTGTGATAATGTTTGTGAAGAGTTGTGATAGTGTTTGTGATCAGGTGTGATAGTGTTTATGATCAGGTGTGATAGTGTTTTTAATCAGGCGTGATAATGTTTGTGAACAGGTGTGATAGTGTATGTGTTCAGGTGTGATAGTGTTTATGATCAGGTGTGATGGTGTTTTTAATCAGGTGTGATAGTGTTTGTGATCAGGTGTGAAAGTGTTTGTGATCAGGTGTGATAGTGTATGTGATCAGGTGTGATAGTGTTTGTGATCAGGTGGATAGTGTTGTGATCAGGTGAGATAGTGTTTGTGATCAGGTGTGATAGAGTTTGTCATCAGGAGGATAGTGTCTGTGATCAGGTGTGATAGTGTTTGTGATCAGGTGTGATAGTGTTTGTGAACAGGTGGATAGTGTTTCTGATCAGGTGTGCTAGTGTTTTTAATCAGGTGGATAGTGTCTGTGATCAGGTGTGATAGTGTTTGTGATCAGGTGTGACAGTGTTTGTGATCACGTGTGATAGTGTTTGTGATCAGGTGTGATAGTGTTTGTGATCAGGTGTGATAGTGTTTGTGATCAGGTGTGATAGTGTTTGTGATCAGGTGTGATAGTGTTTGTGATCAGGTGGATAGTGTTTGTGATCAGGTGTAATAGTGTTTGTGATCAGGTGGATAGTGTTTGTGAACAGGTGTGATAGTGTTTGTGATCAGGTGTGATAGTGTTTGTGAACAGGTGTGATAGTGTTTGTGATCAGGTGGACAGTGTTTGTGATCAGGTGTGATAGTGTTTGTGATCAGGTGGATAGTGTTTGTGAACAGGTGTGATAGTGTTTGTGATCAGGTGTGATAGTGATTGTAATTGGGTGTGATAGTGTTTGTGATCGGGTGTGATAGTGTTTGTGATCAAGTGTGATAGTGTTTGTAATCAGGTGTGATAGTGTTTGTGATCGGGTGGACAGTGTTTGTGATCAGGTGTGATAGTGTTTGTGAACAGGTGTGATAGTGTTTGTGATCAGGTGTGATAGTGTTTGTAATCAGGTGTGATAGTGTTTGTGATCAGGTGTGATAGTGTTTGTGATCAGGTGTGATAGTGTTTGTAATCAGGTGTGATAGTGTTTGTGATCGGGTGGATAGTGTTTGTGATCAGGTGTGATAGTGTTTGTGAACAGGTGTGATAGTGTTTGTGATCAGGTGGATAGTGTTTGTGATCAGGTGCGATAGTGTTTGTGATCAGGTGTGATAGTGTTTGTGATCAGGTGGATAGTGTTTGTGATCAGGTGGATAGTGTTTGTGATCAGGTGTGATAGTGTTTGTGATCAGGTGTGATAGTGTTTGTGATCAGGTGTGATAGTGTTTGTGATCAGGTGGGATAGTGTTTGTGATCAGGTGTGATAGTGTTTGTAATCAGGTGTGATAGTGTTTGTGATCAGGTGTGATAGTGTTTGTGATCAGGTGTGATAGTGTTTGTGATCAGGTGTGATAGTGTTTGTGATCAGGTGGATAGTGTTTGTGATCAGGTGTGATAGTGTATGTGAACAGGTGTGATAGTGTTTGTGATCAGGTGGACAGTGTTTATGATCAGGTGTGATAGTGTTTGTGAACAGGTGTGATAGTGTTTGTGATGAGGTGGACAGTGTTTATGATCAGGTGTGATAGTGTTTGTAATCAGGTGTGATAGTGTTTGTGATCAGGTGACTAGTGTTTGTGATCAGGTGTGACAGTGTTTGTGATCAGGTGTGATAGTGTTTATGATCAGGTGTGATAGTGTTTTTAATCAGGCGTGATAATGTTTGTGAACAGGTGTGATAGTGTATG
Source organism: Squalus acanthias (assembly GCA_030390025.1). Taxonomy (NCBI): domain Eukaryota; kingdom Metazoa; phylum Chordata; class Chondrichthyes; order Squaliformes; family Squalidae; genus Squalus; species Squalus acanthias. The sequence continues at coordinate 76,506,283 of CM059436.1, forward strand.
TGTTCAGGTGTGATAGTGTTTATGATCAGGTGTGATGGTGTTTTTAATCAGGTGTGATAGTGTTTGTGATCAGGTGCGATAGTGTTTATGATCAGGTGGATAGTGTCTGTGATCAGGTGTGATAGTGTTTGTGATCTGGTGGATAGTGTTTGTGATCAGGTGAGATAATGTTTGTGATCAGGTGTGATAGAGTTTTTCATCAGGAGGATAGTGTCTGTGATCAGGTGTGATAGTGTTTGTGATCAGGTGTGATAGTGTTTGTGAACAGGTGGATAGTGTTTCTGATCAGGTGTGCTAGTGTTTTTAATCAGGTGGATAGTGTCTGTGATCAGGTGTGATAGTGTTTGTGATCAGGTGTGACAGTGTTTGTGATCACGTGTGATAGTGTTTGTGATCAGTTGGAGAGTGTTTGTGATCAGGTGGATAGTGTATGTGATCAGGTGTGATAGTGTTTGTGATCAGGTGTGATAGTGATTGTAATTGGGTGTGATAGTGTTTGTGATCGGGTGTGATAGTGTTTGTGATCAGGAGTGATAGTGTTTGACACCAGGTGTGATAGTGTTTGTGATCGGGTGGACAGTGTTGATGATCAGGTGTGATAGTGTTTCTGAACAGGTGTGATATTGTATGTGATCAGGTCTGATAGTGTTTGTGATCACTTGTGATAGTTTTTGTGATCAGGTGGATAGTGTTTGTGATCAGGTGTGATAGTGTTTGTGATCAGGTGTGATGGTGTTTGTGATCACTTGTGATAGTGTTTGTGATCAGGTGGACAGTGTTTGTGATCAGTTGGATAGTGTTTGTGATCAGGTGGATAGTGTTTGTGATCACGTGTGATAGTGTTTGTGATCAGGTGGATAGTGTTTGTGATCAGGTGTGATAGTGTTTGTGATCAGGTTTGATAGTGTTTGTGATCAGGTGTGATAGTGTTTGTGAACAGGTGTGATAGTGTTTGTGATCAGGTGGATAGTGTTTATGATCAGGTGTGATAGTGATTGTGATCAGGTGTGATAGTGTTTGTGATCAGGTGGATAGTGTTTGTGATCAGGTGTGATAGTGTTTGTGAACAGGTGTGATAGTGTTTGTGATCAGGTGGATAGTGTTTGTGATCAGGTGTGATAGTGTTTGTGATCAGGTGTGATAGTGTTTGTGATCAGGTGACTAGTGTTTGTGATCAGGTGTGATAGTTTTAGTGATCAGGTGGACAGTGTTTGTGATCAGGTGTGTTGGCATTTTTAATCAGGTGTGATAATGTTTGTGAAGAGTTGTGATAGTGTTTGTGATCAGGTGTGATAGTGTTTATGATCAGGTGTGAGAGTGTTTTTAATCAGGCGTGATAATGTTTGTGAACAGGTGTGATAGTGTATGTGTTCAGGTGTGATAGTGTTTATGATCAGGTGTGATTGTGCTTTTAATCACGTGTGATAGTGTTTGTGATCAGGTGTGAAAGTGTTTGTGATCAGGTGTGATAGTGTTTATGATCAGGTGGATAGTGTCTGTGATCAGGTGTGATAGTGTTTGTGATCTGGTGGATAGTGTTTGTGATCAGGTGAAATAGTGTTTGTGATCACGTGTGATAGTGTTTATGATCAGGTGGATAGTGTCTGTGATCAGGTGTGATAGTGTTTGTGATCTGGTGGATAGTGTTTGTGATCAGGTGAGATAGTGTTTGTGATCAGGTGTGATAGTGTTTTTCATCAGGAGGATAGTGTCTGTGATCAGGTGTGATAGTGTTTGTGATCAGGTGTGATAGTGTTTGTGATAACGGTGTGATAGTGTTTGTGATCAGGATGGATAGTGTTTGTGATCAGGTGTGATAGTGTTTGTGATCAGGTGTGATAGTGTTTGTAATCAGGTGTGATAGTGTTTGTGATCAGGTGTGATAGTGTTTCTAATCTGGTGTGATAGTGTTTGTGATCAGGTGTGATAGTGTCTGTGATCAGGTGTGATAGTGTTTGTAATCTGGTGTGATATTGTTTGTGATCAGGTGTGATAGTGTCTGTGATCAGGTGTGATAGTGTTTCTAATCAGGTGTGATAGTGTTTGTGATCAGGTGTGATAGTGTCTGTGATCAGGTGTGATAGTGTTTGTAATCTGGTGTGATAGTGTTTGTGAACAGATGGATAGTGTTTGTGACCAGGTGTGATAGTGTTTGTGATCAGGTGTGATAGTGTTTGTGATCAGGTGTGATAGTGTTTGTGATCAGGTGGATAGTGTTTGTGATCAGGTGTAATAGTGTTTGTGATCAGGTGGATAGTGTTTGTGAACAGGTGTGATAGTGTTTGTGATCAGGTGTGATAGTGTTTGTGAACAGGTGTGATAGTGTTTGTGATCAGGTGGACAGTGTTTGTGATCAGGTGTGATAGTGTTTGTGATCAGGTGGATAGTGTTTGTGAACAGGTGTGATAGTGTTTGTGATCAGGTGTGATAGTGATTGTGATCAGGGTGTGATAGTGTTTGTGATCGGGTGTGATAGTGTTTGTGATCAGGTGTGATAGTGTTTGTGATCAGGTGTGATAGTGTTTGTGATCAGGTGTGACAGTGTTTGTGATCAGGTGTGATAGTGTTTGTGAACAGGTGTGATAGTGTTTGTGATCAGGTGTGATAGTGATTGTGATCGGGTGTGATAGTGTTTGTGATCGGGTGTGATAGTGATTGTGATCAGGTGTGATAGTGTTTGTGATCAGGTGGATAGTGTTTATGATCAGGTGTGATAGTGTATGTGAACAGGTGTGATAGTGTTTGTGATCTGTTGGATAGTGTTTGTGATCAGTTGCGATAGTGTTTGTTATCACTTGTGATAGTGTTTGTGATCAGGTGGATAGTGTTTGTGATCAGGTGGAATAGTGTTTTTGATCAGATGTGATAGTGTTTGTAATCAGGTGTGATAGTGTTTGTGATTGGGTGGACAGTGTTTATGATCAGGTGTGATAATGATGGTGAACAGGTGTGATAGTGTTTGTGATCAGGTGGAGAGTGTTTATGATCAGGTGTGATAGTGTATGTGAACAGGTGTGATAGTGTTTGTGATCAGGTGGACAGTGTTTATGATCAGGTGTGATAGTGTTTGTGAACAGGTGTGATAGTGTTTGTGATCAGGTGTGATAGTGTTTGTGAACAGGTGTGATAGTGTTTGTGATCAGGTGGACAGTGTTTAGGATCAGGTGTGATAGTGTTTGTAATCAGGTGTGATAGTGTTTGTGATCAGGGGACTAGTGTTTGTGATCAGGTGTGATAGTGTTTGTGATCAGGTGGATAGTGTTTGTGATCAGGTGTGATAGTGTTTGTGAATAGGTGTGATAGTGTTTGTGATCAGGTGTGATAGTGTTTGTGATCAGGTGTGATAGTGTTTTTGATCAGGTGTGATAGTGTTTTTGATCAGGTGTGATAGTGTTTGTGATCAGGTGTGATAGTGTTTGTGATCAGGTGTGATAGTGTTTTTGATCAGGTGTGATAGTGTTTGTGATCAGGTGTGATAGTGTTTGTGATCAGGTGTGATAGTGTTTGTGATCAGGTGTGATAGTGTATGTGATCAGGTGTGATAGTGTTTGTGATCTGGTGGATAGTGTTTGTGATCAGGTGAGATAGTGTTTGTGATCAGGTGTGATAGTGTTTTTGATCAGGCGGATAGTGTCTGTGATCAGGTGTGATAGTGTTTGTGATCAGGTGTGATAGTGTTTGTGATCAGGTGGATAGTGTTTGTGATCAGGTGTGATAGTGTTTTTAATCAGGTGGATAGTGTCTGTGATCAGGTGTGATAGTGTTTGTGATCAGGTGTGACAGTGTTTGTGATCACGTGTGATAGTGTTTGTGATCAGGTGTGATAGTGTTTCTAATCTGGTGTGATAATGTTTGTGATCAGGTATGATAGTGTCTGTGATCAGGTGTGATAGTGTTTGTGATCAGGTGGATAGTGTTTGTGATCAGGTGTAATAGTGTTTGTGATCAGGTGGATAGTGTTTGTGAACAGGCGTGATAGTGTTTGTGATCAGGTGTGATAGTGTTTGTGAACAGGTGTGATAGTGTTTGTGATCAGGTGGACAGTGTTTGTGATCAGGTGTGATAGTGTTTGTGATCAGGTGGATAGTGTTTGTGAACAGGTGTGATAGTGTTTGTGATCAGGTGTGATAGTGATTGTAATTGGGTGTGATAGTGTTTGTGATCGGGTGTGATAGTGTTTGCGATCAAGTGTGATAGTGTTTGTAATCAGGTGTGATAGTGTTTGTGATCGGGTGGACAGTGTTTATGATCAGGTGTGATAGTGTTTGTGAACAGGTGTGATAGTGTTTGTGATCAGGTGTGATAGTGATTATAATTGGATGTGATAGTGTTTGTGATCAGGTGTGATAGTCTTTGTGATCAAGTGTGATAGTGTTTGTAATCAGGTGTGATAGTGTTTGTGATCGGGTGGACAGTGTTTATGATCAGGTGTGATAGTGTTTGTGAACAGGTGTGATAGTGTTTGTGATCTGTTGGATAGTGTTTGTGATCAGTTGCGATAGTGTTTGTGATCACTTGTGATAGTGTTTGTGATCAGGTGGATAGTGTTTGTGATCAGGTGCGATAGTGTTCGTGATCAGGTGTGATAGTGTTTGTGATCAGGTGTGACAGTGTTTGTGATCAGGTGCGAAAGTGTTTGTGATCAGGTGGGATAGTGTTTTTGATCAGATGTGATAGTGTTTGTAATCAGGTGTGATAGTGTTTGTGATCGGGTGGACAGTGTTTATGATCAGGTGTGATAATGATGGTGAACAGGTGTGATAGTGTTTGTGATCAGGTGGAGAGTGTTTATGATCAGGTGTGATAGTGTATGTGAACAGGTGTGATAGTGTTTGTGATCAGGTGTGATAGTGTTTGTGAACAGGTGTGATAGTGTTTGTGAACAGGTGTGATAGTGTTTGTGATCAGGTGTGATAGTGATTGTAATCGGGTGTGATAGTGTTTGTGATCGGTGTGATAGTGTTTGTGATCAGGTGTGATAGTGTTTGTGAACAGGTGTGATAGTGTTTGTGATCTGTTGGATAGTGTTTGTGATCAGTTGCGATAGTGTTTGTTATCACTTGTGATAGTGTTTGTGATCAGGTGGATAGTGTTTGTGATCAGGTGGAATAGTGTTTTTGATCAGATGTGATAGTGTTTGTGAACAGGCGTGATAGTGTTTGTGATCAGGTGTGATAGTGTTTGTGAACAGGTGTGATAGTGTTTGTGATCAGGTGGACAGTGTTTGTGATCAGGTGTGATAGTGTTTGTGATCAGGTGGATAGTGTTTGTGAACAGGTGTGATAGTGTTTGTGATCAGGTGTGATAGTGATTGTAATTGGGTGTGATAGTGTTTGTGATCGGGTGTGATAGTGTTTGCGATCAAGTGTGATAGTGTTTGTAATCAGGTGTGATAGTGTTTGTGATCGGGTGGACAGTGTTTATGATCAGGTGTGATAGTGTTTGTGAACAGGTGTGATAGTGTTTGTGATCAGGTGTGATAGTGATTATAATTGGATGTGATAGTGTTTGTGATCGGGTGTGATAGTCTTTGTGATCAAGTGTGATAGTGTTTGTAATCAGGTGTGATAGTGTTTGTGATCGGGTGGACAGTGTTTATGATCAGGTGTGATTGTGTTTGTGAACAGGTGTGATAGTGTTTGTGATCTGTTGGATAGTGTTTGTGATCAGTTGCGATAGTGTTTGTGATCACTTGTGATAGTGTTTGTGATCAGGTGGATAGTGTTTGTGATCAGGTGCGATAGTGTTTGTGATCAGGTGTGATAGTGTTTGTGATCAGGTGTGACAGTGTTTGTGATCAGGTGCGATAGTGTTTGTGATCAGGTGGGATAGTGTTTTTAATCAGATGTGATAGTGTTTGTAATCAGGTGTGATAGTGTTTGTGATCGGGTGGACAGTGTTTATGATCAGGTGTGATAATGATGGTGAACAGGTGTGATAGTGTTTGTGATCAGGTGGAGAGTGTTTATGATCAGGTGTGGTTAGTGTATGTGAACAGGTGTGATAGTGTTTGTGATCAGGTGTGACAGTGTTTGTGAACAGGTGTGATAGTGTTTGTGATCAGGTGTGATAGTGATTGTAATTGGGTGTGATAGTGTTTGTGATCGGGTGGACAGTGTTTATGATCAGGTGTGATAGTGTTTGTGAACAGGTGTGATAGTGTTTGTGATCTGTTGGATAGTGTTTGTGATCAGTTGCGATAGTGTTTGTTATCACTTGTGATAGTGTTTGTGATCAGGTGGATAGTGTTTGTGATCAGGTGGAATAGTGTTTTTGATCAGATGTGATAGTGTTTGTAATCAGGTGTGATAGTGTTTGTGATTGGGTGGACAGTGTTTATGATCAGGTGTGATAATGATGGTGAACAGGTGTGATAGTGTTTGTGATCAGGTGGAGAGTGTTATATGATCAGGTGTGATAGTGTATGTGAACAGGTGTGATAGTGTTTGTGATCAGGTGGACAGTGTTTATGATCAGGTGTGATAGTGTTTGTGAACAGGTGTGATAGTGTTTGTGATCAGGTGTGATAGTGTTTGTGAACAGGTGTGATAGTGTTTGTGATCAGGTGGACAGTGTTTATGATCAGGTGTGATAGTGTTTGTAATCAGGTGTGATAGTGTTTGTGATCAGGTGACTAGTGTTTGTGATCAGGTGTGATAGTGTTTGTGATCAGGTGGACAATGTGTGTGATCAGGTGTGTTGGCGTTTTTAATTAGGTGTGATAATGTTTGTGAAGAGTTGTGATAGTGTTTGTGAACAGGTGTGATAGTGTGTATGATCAGGTGTGATAGTGTTTTTAATCAGGCGTGATAATGTTTGTGAACAGGTGTGATAGTGTATGTGTTCAGGTGTGATAGTGTTTATGATCAGGTGTGATGGGGTTTTTAATCAGGTGTGATAGTGTTTGTGATCAGGTGTGAAAGTGTTTGTGATCAGGTGTGATAGGGTATGTGGTCAGGTGTGATAGTGTTTGTGATCTGGTGGATAGTGTTTGTGATCAGGTGAGATAGTGTTTGTGATCAGGTGTGATAGAGTTTTTCATCAGGAGGATAGTGTCTGTGATCAGGTGTGATAGTGTTTGTGATCAGGTGTGATAGTGTTTGTGAACAGGTGGATAGTGTTTCTGATCAGGTGTGCTAGTGTTTTTAATCAGGTGGATAGTGTCTGTGATCAGGTGTGATAGTGTTTGTGATCAGGTGTGACAGTGTTTGTGATCACGTGTGATAGTGTTTGTGATCAGGTGTGATAGTGTTTCTAATCTGGTGTGATAATGTTTGTGATCAGGTATGATAGTGTCTGTGATCAGGTGTGATAGTGTTTGTGATCAGGTGGATAGTGTTTGTGATCAGGTGTAATAGTGTTTGTGATCAGGTGGATAGTGTTTGTGAACAGGCGTGATAGTGTTTGTGATCAGGTGTGATAGTGTTTGTGAACAGGTGTGATAGTGTTTGTGATCAGGTGGACAGTGTTTGTGATCAGGTGTGATAGTGTTTGTGATCAGGTGGATAGTGTTTGTGAACAGGTGTGATAGTGTTTGTGATCAGGTGTGATAGTGATTGTAATTGGGTGTGATAGTGTTTGTGATCGGGTGTGATAGTGTTTGCGATCAAGTGTGATAGTGTTTGTAATCAGGTGTGATAGTGTTTGTGATCGGGTGGACAGTGTTTATGATCAGGTGTGATAGTGTTTGTGACCAGGTGTGATAGTGTTTGTGATCAGGTGTGATAGTGATTATAATTGGATGTGATAGTGTTTGTGATCGGGTGTGATAGTCTTTGTGATCAAGTGTGATAGTGTTTGTAATCAGGTGTGATAGTGTTTGTGATCGGGTGGACAGTGTTTATGATCAGGTGTGATAGTGTTTGTGAACAGGTGTGATAGTGTTTGTGATCTGTTGGATAGTGTTTGTGATCAGTTGCGATAGTGTTTGTGATCACTTGTGATAGTGTTTGTGATCAGGTGGATAGTGTTTGTGATCAGGTGCGATAGTGTTTGTGATCAGGTGTGATAGTGTTTGTGATCAGGTGTGACAGTGTTTGTGATCAGGTGCGATAGTGTTTGTGATCAGGTGGGATAGTGTTTTTGATCAGATGTGATAGTGTTTGTAATCAGGTGTGATAGTGTTTGTGATCGGGTGGACAGTGTTTATGATCAGGTGTGATAATGATGGTGAACAGGTGTGATAGTGTTTGTGATCAGGTGGAGAGTGTTTATGATCAGGTGTGGTTAGTGTATGTGAACAGGTGTGATAGTGTTTGTGATCAGGTGGACAGTGTTTATGATCAGGTGTGATAGTGTTTGTGAACAGGTGTGATAGTGTTTGTGATGAGGTGGACAGTGTTTATGATCAGGTGTGATAGTGTTTGTAATCAGGTGTGATAGTGTTTGTGATCAGGTGACTAGTGTTTGTGATCAGGTGTGACAGTGTTTGTGATCAGGTGTGATAGTGTTTATGATCAGGTGTGATAGTGTTTTTAATCAGGCGTGATAATGTTTGTGAACAGGTGTGATAGTGTATGTGTTCAGGTGTGATAGTGTTTATGATCAGGTGTGATGGTGTTTTTAATCAGGTGTGATAGTGTTTGTGATCAGGTGCGATAGTGTTTATGATCAGGTGGATAGTGTCTGTGATCAGGTGTGATAGTGTTTGTGATCTGGTGGATAGTGTTTGTGATCAGGTGAGATAATGTTTGTGATCAGGTGTGATAGAGTTTTTCATCAGGAGGATAGTGTCTGTGATCAGGTGTGATAGTGTTTGTGATCAGGTGTGATAGTGTTTGTGAACAGGTGGATAGTGTTTCTGATCAGGTGTGCTAGTGTTTTTAATCAGGTGGATAGTGTCTGTGATCAGGTGTGATAGTGTTTGTGATCAGGTGTGACAGTGTTTGTGATCACGTGTGATAGTGTTTGTGATCAGTTGGAGAGTGTTTGTGATCAGGTGGATAGTGTATGTGATCAGGTGTGATAGTGTTTGTGATCAGGTGTGATAGTGATTGTAATTGGGTGTGATAGTGTTTGTGATCGGGTGTGATAGTGTTTGTGATCAGGAGTGATAGTGTTTGACACCAGGTGTGATAGTGTTTGTGATCGGGTGGACAGTGTTGATGATCAGGTGTGATAGTGTTTCTGAACAGGTGTGATATTGTATGTGATCAGGTGTGATAGTGTTTGTGATCACTTGTGATAGTGTTTGTGATCAGGTGGATAGTGTTTGTGATCAGGTGTGATAGTGTTTGTGATCAGGTGTGATGGTGTTTGTGATCACTTGTGATAGTGTTTGTGATCAGGTGGACAGTGTTTGTGATCTGTTGGATAGTGTTTGTGATCAGGTGCGATAGTGTTTGTGATCACTTGTGATAGTGTTTGTGATCAGGTGGATAGTGTTTGTGATCAGGTGCGATCGTGTTTGTGATCAGGTTTGATAGTGTTTGTGATCAGGTGTGATAGTGTTTGTGAACAGGTGTTATAGTGTTTGTGATCAGGTGGACAGTGTTTATGATCAGGTGTGATAGCGATGGTGAACAGGTGTGATAGTGTTTGTGATCAGGTGGAGAGTGTTTATGATCAGGTGTGATAGTGTTTGTGAACAGGTGTGATAGTGTTTGTGATCAGGTGGACAGTGTTTATGATCAGGTGTGATAGTGTTTGTGATCAGGTGTGATAGTGTTTGTGATCAGGTGACTAGTGTTTGTGATCAGGTGTGATAGTTTTAGTGATCAGGTGGACAGTGTTTGTGATCAGGTGTGTTGGCATTTTTAATCAGGTGTGATAATGTTTGTGAAGAGTTGTGATAGTGTTTGTGATCAGGTGTGATAGTGTTTATGATCAGGTGTGATAGTGTTTTTAATCAGGCGTGATAATGTTTGTGAACAGGTGTGATAGTGTATGTGATCTGTTGGATAGTGTTTGTGATCAGTTGCGATAGTGTTTGTTATCACTTGTGATAGTGTTTGTGATCAGGTGGATAGTGTTTGTGATCAGGTGGAATAGTGTTTTTGATCAGATGTGATAGTGTTTGTAATCAGGTGTGATAGTGTTTGTGATTGGGTGGACAGTGTTTATGATCAGGTGTGATAATGATGGTGAACAGGTGTGATAGTGTTTGTGATCAGGTGGAGAGTGTTATATGATCAGGTGTGATAGTGTATGTGAACAGGTGTGATAGTGTTTGTGATCAGGTGGACAGTGTTTATGATCAGGTGTGATAGTGTTTGTGAACAGGTGTGATAGTGTTTGTGATCAGGTGTGATAGTGTTTGTGAACAGGTGTGATAGTGTTTGTGATCAGGTGGACAGTGTTTATGATCAGGTGTGATAGTGTTTGTAATCAGGTGTGATAGTGTTTGTGATCAGGTGACTAGTGTTTGTGATCAGGTGTGATAGTGTTTGTGATCAGGTGGACAATGTGTGTGATCAGGTGTGTTGGCGTTTTTAATTAGGTGTGATAATGTTTGTGAAGAGTTGTGATAGTGTTTGTGAACAGGTGTGATAGTGTGTATGATCAGGTGTGATAGTGTTTTTAATCAGGCGTGATAATGTTTGTGAACAGGTGTGATAGTGTATGTGTTCAGGTGTGATAGTGTTTATGATCAGGTGTGATGGGGTTTTTAATCAGGTGTGATAGTGTTTGTGATCAGGTGTGAAAGTGTTTGTGATCAGGTGTGATAGGGTATGTGGTCAGGTGTGATAGTGTTTGTGATCTGGTGGATAGTGTTTGTGATCAGGTGAGATAGTGTTTGTGATCAGGTGTGATAGAGTTTTTCATCAGGAGGATAGTGTCTGTGATCAGGTGTGATAGTGTTTGTGATCAGGTGTGATAGTGTTTGTGAACAGGTGGATAGTGTTTCTGATCAGGTGTGCTAGTGTTTTTAATCAGGTGGATAGTGTCTGTGATCAGGTGTGATAGTGTTTGTGATCAGGTGTGACAGTGTTTGTGATCACGTGTGATAGTGTTTGTGATCAGGTGTGATAGTGTTTCTAATCTGGTGTGATAATGTTTGTGATCAGGTATGATAGTGTCTGTGATCAGGTGTGATAGTGTTTGTGATCAGGTGGATAGTGTTTGTGATCAGGTGTAATAGTGTTTGTGATCAGGTGGATAGTGTTTGTGAACAGGCGTGATAGTGTTTGTGATCAGGTGTGATAGTGTTTGTGAACAGGTGTGATAGTGTTTGTGATCAGGTGGACAGTGTTTGTGATCAGGTGTGATAGTGTTTGTGATCAGGTGGATAGTGTTTGTGAACAGGTGTGATAGTGTTTGTGATCAGGTGTGATAGTGATTGTAATTGGGTGTGATAGTGTTTGTGATCGGGTGTGATAGTGTTTGCGATCAAGTGTGATAGTGTTTGTAATCAGGTGTGATAGTGTTTGTGATCGGGTGGACAGTGTTTATGATCAGGTGTGATAGTGTTTGTGACCAGGTGTGATAGTGTTTGTGATCAGGTGTGATAGTGATTATAATTGGATGTGATAGTGTTTGTGATCGGGTGTGATAGTCTTTGTGATCAAGTGTGATAGTGTTTGTAATCAGGTGTGATAGTGTTTGTGATCGGGTGGACAGTGTTTATGATCAGGTGTGATAGTGTTTGTGAACAGGTGTGATAGTGTTTGTGATCTGTTGGATAGTGTTTGTGATCAGTTGCGATAGTGTTTGTGATCACTTGTGATAGTGTTTGTGATCAGGTGGATAGTGTTTGTGATCAGGTGCGATAGTGTTTGTGATCAGGTGTGATAGTGTTTGTGATCAGGTGTGACAGTGTTTGTGATCAGGTGCGATAGTGTTTGTGATCAGGTGGGATAGTGTTTTTGATCAGATGTGATAGTGTTTGTAATCAGGTGTGATAGTGTTTGTGATCGGGTGGACAGTGTTTATGATCAGGTGTGATAATGATGGTGAACAGGTGTGATAGTGTTTGTGATCAGGTGGAGAGTGTTTATGATCAGGTGTGGTTAGTGTATGTGAACAGGTGTGATAGTGTTTGTGATCAGGTGGACAGTGTTTATGATCAGGTGTGATAGTGTTTGTGAACAGGTGTGATAGTGTTTGTGATGAGGTGGACAGTGTTTATGATCAGGTGTGATAGTGTTTGTAATCAGGTGTGATAGTGTTTGTGATCAGGTGACTAGTGTTTGTGATCAGGTGTGACAGTGTTTGTGATCAGGTGTGATAGTGTTTATGATCAGGTGTGATAGTGTTTTTAATCAGGCGTGATAATGTTTGTGAACAGGTGTGATAGTGTATGTGTTCAGGTGTGATAGTGTTTATGATCAGGTGTGATGGTGTTTTTAATCAGGTGTGATAGTGTTTGTGATCAGGTGCGATAGTGTTTATGATCAGGTGGATAGTGTCTGTGATCAGGTGTGATAGTGTTTGTGATCTGGTGGATAGTGTTTGTGATCAGGTGAGATAATGTTTGTGATCAGGTGTGATAGAGTTTTTCATCAGGAGGATAGTGTCTGTGATCAGGTGTGATAGTGTTTGTGATCAGGTGTGATAGTGTTTGTGAACAGGTGGATAGTGTTTCTGATCAGGTGTGCTAGTGTTTTTAATCAGGTGGATAGTGTCTGTGATCAGGTGTGATAGTGTTTGTGATCAGGTGTGACAGTGTTTGTGATCACGTGTGATAGTGTTTGTGATCAGTTGGAGAGTGTTTGTGATCAGGTGGATAGTGTATGTGATCAGGTGTGATAGTGTTTGTGATCAGGTGTGATAGTGATTGTAATTGGGTGTGATAGTGTTTGTGATCGGGTGTGATAGTGTTTGTGATCAGGAGTGATAGTGTTTGACACCAGGTGTGATAGTGTTTGTGATCGGGTGGACAGTGTTGATGATCAGGTGTGATAGTGTTTCTGAACAGGTGTGATATTGTATGTGATCAGGTGTGATAGTGTTTGTGATCACTTGTGATAGTGTTTGTGATCAGGTGGATAGTGTTTGTGATCAGGTGTGATAGTGTTTGTGATCAGGTGTGATGGTGTTTGTGATCACTTGTGATAGTGTTTGTGATCAGGTGGACAGTGTTTGTGATCTGTTGGATAGTGTTTGTGATCAGGTGCGATAGTGTTTGTGATCACTTGTGATAGTGTTTGTGATCAGGTGGATAGTGTTTGTGATCAGGTGCGATCGTGTTTGTGATCAGGTTTGATAGTGTTTGTGATCAGGTGTGATAGTGTTTGTGAACAGGTGTTATAGTGTTTGTGATCAGGTGGACAGTGTTTATGATCAGGTGTGATAGCGATGGTGAACAGGTGTGATAGTGTTTGTGATCAGGTGGAGAGTGTTTATGATCAGGTGTGATAGTGTTTGTGAACAGGTGTGATAGTGTTTGTGATCAGGTGGACAGTGTTTATGATCAGGTGTGATAGTGTTTGTGATCAGGTGTGATAGTGTTTGTGATCAGGTGACTAGTGTTTGTGATCAGGTGTGATAGTTTTAGTGATCAGGTGGACAGTGTTTGTGATCAGGTGTGTTGGCATTTTTAATCAGGTGTGATAATGTTTGTGAAGAGTTGTGATAGTGTTTGTGATCAGGTGTGATAGTGTTTATGATCAGGTGTGATAGTGTTTTTAATCAGGCGTGATAATGTTTGTGAACAGGTGTGATAGTGTATGTGTTCAGGTGTGATAGTGTTTATGATCAGGTGTGATGGTGCTTTTAATCACGTGTGATAGTGTTTGTGATCAGGTGTGAAAGTGTTTGTGATCAGGTGTGATAGTGTTTATGATCAGGTGGATAGTGTCTGTGATCAGGTGTGAACTGATGTTCTCGGGGTAATTTTTGATAAAGCAGTTCGGGAGCATTTAAACTAGTATGGCAGGGGGCTAGAAACCTATGTAGTGAAATAGAGGAAAGTGAAAGGCAGACAGAAATAAATGGTAAAAGGGTGAGGAACAAAAAACAAAGGGCCAAACCAATTCATAAAAAATGTGAGCATAAAAAAAGCCTGAGGGTTTTATACCTTAATGCGAGAAGCATCAGGAACAAGGTAGATGAATTAGCTGTGGAAATAGAGGTTAATAATTATGATCTAATTGGGATTACGGAAACATGGTTGCAGGGTGAGCAGGGCTGGGAGCTTAACATACAGGGGTATTCAGTATTTAGGAAGGATCGACAAAAAAGAAAGGGAGGAGGGGTAGCATTGCTGGTAAAAGAAGGGATAAATGCAATTGAAAGGAAGGATATTAACTCAGTTAATACAGAATCTATATGGGTGGAGCTAAGAAATAGCGAGGGGCGAAAAACATTAATAGGAGTGGTATATAGGCCTCCAAATAGTAAAATAGAGGTTGGGGAGGGCATCACGAGGGAAATTAGAGAAGCGTGCAATAAGAGCACAGCTGTCATCATAGGTGACTTTAACTTACATATAGATTGGAATAGCCTAATCAGTAAAAATAATGAGGAGGAGGAATTCCTTGAGTGTTTAAGTGATGGTTATCTGGATCAATATGTCGAGGAACCAACTCGGGAACAGGCTATATTGGACTGGGTACTGTGCAATGAGAAGGGACTAATTAGTAATCTTGTTGTACGGGGACCCTTGGGTCAGAGCGATCATAACATGATCGATTTCTCACTCGAAATGGAGAGCGAAGAAATTGACTCAGATACTAAGGTCCTGAATTTAAACAAGGGGAATTATGATGCCATTAGACGGGAACTGAGTAGGTCTGATTGGACAACGTTCCTGGGAGGACTGGAGGTAGATAAACAATGGCAAGCATTTAAAGATAGAATGACAAAATTGCAAAAATTGTTTATACCAATCTGGCATAAAAGCAAATCTAAAAAGGTGACTCAACCGTGGATAACAGGGGAAATTAGAGACAGCATAAAATCCAAAGATAGGGCGTATAAAATAGCCAAAAAAAGCGCCAGAGCGGAAGATTGGGAACAGTTTAAGATAGAGCAAAGGAGGACAAAGGGCTTAATCAAGAGGGGCAAAATAGCTTACAAAAGCAAGCTGGCGGAAAATATAAAAACTAACTCCAAAAGCTTTTATAAGTATATCAAGAGGAAAAGACTGGTGAAAACCAAAGTTGGCCCATTGCAGTCAGATACGGGGGAATATATAACGGGAAATAAAGAAATGGCAGACCAACTAAATGCATACTTTGGGTCAGTCTTTACGAAGGAAGACACAAAAAACCTCCCTGGGATATCGGGAAAAATAGGGACATTTGCAAAGGAGGAACTGACGCAAGTCAATATCTCTAAGGATATGGTGTTAAGGAAGCTAAAGGGATTGAAGGCGGACAAATCCCCAGGGCCTGATAACATGCATCCTAGGGTGCTGAAGGAGGTGGCCCTAGAGATAGCGGATGCACTAAGTATGATTTTTCAGAATTCATTAGACTCGGGAACAGTGCCCATGGATTGGAGGGTAGCTAACGTTACCCCACTATTCAAAAAGGGGGGTAGGGAAAAAGCAGGTAATTACAGACCTGTAAGCCTTACATCAGTTGTGGGCAAAATGCTGGAGTCCATCATTAAGGATGAAATAGCGGAGCACTTAGCAAATGGGGACAGGATAGGACAGAGTCAACATGGATTTACAAAGGGTAAATCGTGCTTGACGAATCTATTGGAATTTTTTGAGGGAGTAACTGGTAAAATAGATGGGGGAGAGCCAGTAGATGTGGTGTACCTGGACTTCCAAAAGGCCTTCGATAAGGTCCCACATAAAAGATTAGCAGGGAAAATTGAAGCTCATGGGATAAAGGGGAAAGTATTGACGTGGATAGAGAACTGGCTGTCAGATAGAAAACAGAGAGTTGGAATAAACGGCTCATTTTCTGAATGGCAGGCAGTAACAAGTGGGGTACCACAGGGATCTGTCCTGGGTCCCCAGCTGTTCACAATTTACATTAATGACCTGGATCAGGGAGTCGGATGCAGCATTTCCAAATTTGCAGACGACACTAAACTAGGAGGGGGGGTGGGCTCAGAGGAGGAGACCAGGAAGCTCCAGAGCGATTTGGACAGACTGGGTGATTGGGCGGATAAATGGCAGATGCACTATAATGTGGACAAGTGCGAAGTTATCCACCTTGGGTGCAGGAACGGGAGGGCAAATTATTATTTAAATGGCAATAAATTGGGAGAGGGGGAAGTACAGAGAGACCTGGGTGTTCTTGTACACCAGTCACTGAAGGCGAGCATGCAGGTGCAACAGGCGGTCAAGAAGGCAAACGGTATGCTGGCCTTCATAGCAAAAGGGTTGGAATACAGGAACAGGGATACCTTGCTGCAGCTGTACAGGGCACTGGTGAGACCACACCTCGAGTACTGTGTACAGTTTTGGTCGCCTCATCTGAGGAAAGATGTTCTTGCCATGGAGGGGGTGCAGCGGCGATTCACCAGGCTGATACCAGGAATGGCGGGATTGACCTATGAGGAGAGACTATGTAGTTTAGGTATGTACACACTGGAGTTTAGAAGATTGAGAGGGGACCTCATAGAAGTGTATAAAATTCTGACAGGTCTAGACAGACTAGATGCAGAAGGAATGTTTCCCTTGGCGGGTGAGAACAGAACTAGAGGACATAATTTAAGGATAAGGGCTAAACCATTTAGGACAGAAATGAGGGGGAATTTCTTCACTCAGAGGGTGGTGAACCTGTGGAACTCATTGCCACAGAGGGCAGTGTACGCCAGCTCATTAAATATATTTAAGAGGGAATTAGATATATTTCTACAGGCAAAAGGGGTTAAGGGTTATGGAGAGAAGGCGGGGACGGGATACTGAATTGGAGGATCAGCCATGATCTCATTAAATGGCGGAGCAGGCTCGAAGGGCCGGATGGCCTACTCCTGCTCCTATCTTCTATATATCTATGTATCTATGATAGTGTTTGTGATCTGGTGGATAGTGTTTGTGATCAGGTGAAATAGTGTTTGTGATCACGTGTGATAGTGTTTATGATCAGGTGGATAGTGTCTGTGATCAGGTGTGATAGTGTTTGTGATCTGGTGGATAGTGTTTGTGATCAGGTGAGATAGTGTTTGTGATCAGGTGTGATAGTGTTTTTCATCAGGAGGATAGTGTCTGTGATCAGGTGTGATAGTGTTTGTGATCATGTGTGATAGTGTTTGTGATCAGGAGTGATAGTGTTTGACACCAGGTGTGATAGTGTTTGTGATCGGGTGGACAGTGTTGATGATCAGGTGTGATAGTGTTTCTGAACAGGTGTGATATTGTATGTGATCAGGTGTGATAGTGTTTGTGATCACTTGTGATAGTGTTTGTGATCAGGTGGATAGTGTTTGTGATCAGGTGTGATAGTGTTTGTGATCAGGTGTGATAGTGTTTGTGATCACTTGTGATAGTGTTTGTGATCAGGTGGACAGTGTTTGTGATCTGTTGGATAGTGTTTGTGATCAGGTGCGATAGTGTTTGTGATCACTTGTGATAGTGTTTGTGATCAGGTGGATAGTGTTTGTGATCAGGTGCGATAGTGTTTGTGATCAGGTGTGATAGTGTTTGTGATCAGGTGTGATAGTGTTTGTGAACAGGTGTTATAGTGTTTGTGATCAGGTGGACAGTGTTTATGATCAGGTGTGATAGCGATGGTGAACAGGTGTGATAGTGTTTGTGATCAGGTGGAGAGTGTTTATGATCAGGTGTGATAGTGTTTGTGAACAGGTGTGATAGTGTTTGTGATCAGGTGGACAGTGTTTATGATCAGGTGTGATAGTGTTTGTGATCAGGTGTGATAGTGTTTGTGATCAGGTGACTAGTGTTTGTGATCAGGTGTGATAGTTTTAGTGATCAGGTGGACAGTGTTTGTGATCAGGTGTGTTGGCATTTTTAATCAGGTGTGATAATGTTTGTGAAGAGTTGTGATAGTGTTTGTGATCAGGTGTGATAGTGTTTATGATCAGGTGTGATAGTGTTTTTAATCAGGCGTGATAATGTTTGTGAACAGGTGTGATAGTGTATGTGTTCAGGTGTGATAGTGTTTATGATCAGGTGTGATGGTGCTTTTAATCACGTGTGATAGTGTTTGTGATCAGGTGTGACAGTGTTTGTGATCAGGTGTGATAGTGTTTATGATCAGGTGGATAGTGTCTGTGATCAGGTGTGATAGTGTTTGTGATCTGGTGGATAGTGTTTGTGATCAGGTGAAATAGTGTTTGTGATCACGTGTGATAGTGTTTATGATCAGGTGGATAGTGTCTGTGATCAGGTGTGATAGTGTTTGTGATCTGGTGGATAGTGTTTGTGATCAGGTGAGATAGTGTTTGTGATCAGGTGTGATAGTGTTTTTCATCAGGAGGATAGTGTCTGTGATCAGGTGTGATAGTGTTTGTGATCATGTGTGATAGTGTTTGTGATAACGTGTGATAGTGTTTGTGATCAGGTATGGATAGTGTTTGTGATCAGGTGTGATAGTGACTGTGATCAGGTGTGATAGTGTTTGTAATCTGGTGTGATAGTGGTTGTGATCAGATGTGATAGTGTTTCTAATCTGGTGTGATAGTGTTTGTGATCAGGTGTGATAGTGTCTGTGATCAGGTGTGATAGTTTTTGTAAACTGGTGTGATATTGTTTGTGATCAGGTGTGATAGTGTCTGTGATCAGGTGTGATAGTGTTTCTAATCTGGTGAGATAGTGTTTGTGATCAGATGTGATAGTGTCTGTGATCAGGTGTGATAGTGTTTGTAATCTGGTGTGATAGTGTTTGTGAACAGATGGATAGTGTTTGTGACCAGGTGTGATCGTGTTTGTGATCAGGTGTGATAGTGTTTGTGATCAGGTGTGATAGTGTTTATGATCAGGTGGATAGTGTATGTGATCAGGTGTAATAGTGTTTGTGATCAGGTGGATAGTGTTTGTGAACAGGCGTGATAGTGTTTGTGATCAGGTGTGATAGTGTTTGTGAACAGGTGTGATAGTGTTTGTGATCAGGTGGACAGTGTTTGTGATCAGGTGTGATAGTGTTTGTGATCAGGTGGATAGTGTTTGTGAACAGGTGTGATAGTGTTTGTGATCAGGTGTGATAGTGATTGTAATTGGGTGTGATAGTGTTTGTGATCGGGTGTGATAGTGTTTGCGATCAAGTGTGATAGTGTTTGTAATCAGGTGTGATAGTGTTTGTGATCGGGTGGACAGTGTTTATGATCAGGTGTGATAGTGTTTGTGAACAGGTGTGATAGTGTTTGTGATCAGGTGTGATAGTGATTGTAATTGGGTGTGATAGTGTTTGTGATCGGGTGTGATAGTCTTTGTGATCAAGTGTGATAGTGTTTGTAATCAGGTGTGCTAGTGTTTGTGATCGGGTGGACAGTGTTTATGATCAGGTGTGATAGTGTTTGTGAACAGGTGTGATAGTGTTTGTGATCTGTTGGATAGTGTTTGTGATCAGTTGCGATAGTGTTTGTGATCACTTGTGATAGTGTTTGTGATCAGGTGGATAGTGTTTGTGATCAGGTGCGATAGTGTTTGTGATCAGGTGTGATAGTGTTTGTGATCAGGTGTGACAGTGTTTGTGATCAGGTGCGATAGTGTTTGTGATCAGGTGGGATAGTGTTTTTGATCAGATGTGATAGTGTTTGTAATCAGGTGTGATAGTGTTTGTGATCGGGTGGACAGTGTTTATGATCAGGTGTGATAATGATGGTGAACAGGTGTGATAGTGTTTGTGATCAGGTGGAGAGTGTTTATGATCAGGTGTGGTTAGTGTATGTGAACAGGTGTGATAGTGTTTGTGATCAGGTGGACAGTGTTTATGATCAGGTGTGATAGTGTTTGTGAACAGGTGTGATAGTGTTTGTGATGAGGTGGACAGTGTTTATGATCAGGTGTGATAGTGTTTGTAATCAGGTGTGATAGTGTTTGTGATCAGGTGACTAGTGTTTGTGATCAGGTGTGACAGTGTTTGTGATCAGGTGTGATAGTGTTTATGATCAGGTGTGATAGTGTTTTTAATCAGGCGTGATAATGTTTGTGAACAGGTGTGATAGTGTATGGGTTCAGGTGTGATAGTGTTTATGATCAGGTGTGATGGTGTTTTTAATCAGGTGTGATAGTGTTTGTGATCAGGTGCGATAGTGTTTATGATCAGGTGGATAGTGTCTGTGATCAGGTGTGATAGTGTTTGTGATCTGGTGGATAGTGTTTGTGATCAGGTGAGATAATGTTTGTGATCAGGTGTGATAGAGTTTTTCATCAGGAGGATAGTGTCTGTGATCAGGTGTGATAGTGTTTGTGATCAGGTGTGATAGTGTTTGTGAACAGGTGGATAGTGTTTCTGATCAGGTGTGCTAGTGTTTTTAATCAGGTGGATAGTGTCTGTGATCATGTGTGATAGTGTTTGTGATCAGTTGTGACAGTGTTTGTGATCACGTGTGATAGTGTTTGTGATCAGGTGGATAGTGTTTGTGATCAGGTGTGATAGTGTTTCTAATCTGGTGTGGTAGTGTTTGTGATCAGGTATGATAGTGTCTGTGATCAGGTGTGATAGTGTTTGTAATCTGGTGGGATAGTCTTTGTGATCAGGTGTGATAGTGTTTGTGATCAGGTGTGATCGTGTTTGTGATCAGGTGGACAGTGTTTGTGATCAGGTGTGATAGTGTTTGTGATCAGGTGGATGGTGTTTGTGAACAGGTGTGATAGTGTTTGTGATCAGGTGTGAAACTGTTTGTGATCAGGTGTGATAGAGTTTGTGATCAGGTGTGATAGTGTGTGTGATCGGGTGTGATAGTGTATCTGATCGTGTGTGATATTGTTTGTGAACGGGTGTGATAGTGTTTGTGATCAGGTGGACAGTGTTTATGATCAGGTGTGATAGTGTTTGTGATCAGGTGTGATAGTGTTTGTGATCACTTGTGATAGTGTTTGTGATCAGGTGGATAGTGTTTGTGATCAGGTGTGATAGTGTTTGTGATCAGGTGTGATAGTGTTTGTGATCACTTGTGATAGTGTTTGTGATCAGGTGGACAGTGTTTGTGATCTGTTGGATAGTGTTTGTGATCAGGTGCGATAGTGTTTGTGATCACTTGTGATAGTGTTTGTGATCAGGTGGATAGTGTTTGTGATCAGGTGCGATAGTGTTTGTGATCAGGTGTGATAGTGTTTGTGATCAGGTGGACAGTGTTTATGATCAGGTGTGATAGCGATGGTGAACAGGTGTGATAGTGTTTGTGATCAGGTGGAGAGTGTTTATGATCAGGTGTGATAGTGTTTGTGAACAGGTGTGATAGTGTTTGTGATCAGGTGGACAGTGTTTATGATCAGGTGTGATAGTGTTTGTGATCAGGTGTGATAGTGTTTGTGATCAGGTGACTAGTGTTTGTGATCAGGTGTGATAGTTTTAGTGATCAGGTGGACAGTGTTTGTGATCAGGTGTGTTGGCATTTTTAATCAGGTGTGATAATGTTTGTGAAGAGTTGTGATAGTGTTTGTGATCAGGTGTGATAGTGTTTATGATCAGGTGTGATAGTGTTTTTAATCAGGCGTGATAATGTTTGTGAACAGGTGTGATAGTGTATGTGTTCAGGTGTGATAGTGTTTATGATCAGGTGTGATGGTGCTTTTAATCACGTGTGATAGTGTTTGTGATCAGGTGTGAAAGTGTTTGTGATCAGGTGTGATAGTGTTTATGATCAGGTGGATAGTGTCTGTGATCAGGTGTGATAGTGTTTGTGATCTGGTGGATAGTGTTTGTGATCAGGTGAAATAGTGTTTGTGATCACGTGTGATAGTGTTTATGATCAGGTGGATAGTGTCTGTGATCAGGTGTGATAGTGTTTGTGATCTGGTGGATAGTGTTTGTGATCAGGTGAGATAGTGTTTGTGATCAGGTTTGATAGTGTTTTTCATCAGGAGGATAGTGTCTGTGATCAGGTGTGATAGTGTTTGTGATCATGTGTGATAGTGTTTGTGATAACGTGTGATAGTGTTTGTGATCAGGTATGGATAGTGTTTGTGATCAGGTGTGATAGTGACTGTGATCAGGTGTGATAGTGTTTGTAATCTGGTGTGATAGTGGTTGTGATCAGATGTGATAGTGTTTCTAATCTGGTGTGATAGTGTTTGTGATCAGGTGTGATAGTGTCTGTGATCAGGTGTGATAGTTTTTGTAAACTGGTGTGATATTGTTTGTGATCAGGTGTGATAGTGTCTGTGATCAGGTGTGATAGTGTTTCTAATCTGGTGAGATAGTGTTTGTGATCAGATGTGATAGTGTCTGTGATCAGGTGTGATAGTGTTTGTAATCTGGTGTGATAGTGTTTGTGATCAGGTGGATAGTGTTTGTGACCAGGTGTGATCGTGTTTGTGATCAGGTGTGATAGTGTTTGTGATCAGGTGTGATAGTGTTTGTGATCAGGTGGATAGTGTTTGTGATCAGGTGTAATAGTGTTTGTGATCAGGTGGATAGTGTTTGTGAACAGGTGTGATAGTGTTTGTGATCAGGTGTGATAGTGTTTGTGAACAGGTGTGATAGTGTTTGTGATCAGGTGGACAGTGTTTGTGATCAGGTGTGATAGTGTTTGTGATCAGGTGGATAGTGTTTGTGAACAGGTGTGATAGTGTTTGTGATCAGGTGTGATAGTGATTGTAATTGGGTGTGATAGTGTTTGTGATCAGGTGTGATAGTGTTTGTGATCAGGTGTGATAGTGTTTGTAATCAGGTGTGATAGTGTTTGTGATCGAGTGGACAGTGTTTGTGATCAGGTGTGATAGTGTTTGTGATCAGGTGTGATAGTGTTTGTGATCAGGTGTGATAGTGTTTGTGATCAGGTGTGATAGTGTTTGTGATCAGGTGGATAGTGTTTGTGATCAGGTGTGATAGTGTTTGTGATCAGGTGTGATAGTGTTTGTGATCAGGTGTGATAGTGTTTGTGATCAGGTGTGATAGTGTTTGTGATCAGGTGTGATAGTGTTTGTGATCAGGTGGATAGTGTTTGTGATCAGGTGGATAGTGTTTGTGATCAGTGTGATAGTGTTTGTGATCAGGTGTGATAGTGTTTGTGATCAGGTGGATAGTGTTTGTGATCAGGTGTGATAGTGTTTGTGATCAGGTGTGATAGTGTTTGTGATCAGGTGGATAGTGTTTGTGATCAGGTGTGATAGTGTTTGTGATCAGGTGTGATAGTGTTTGTGATCAGGTGGATAGTGTTTGTGATCAGGTGTGATAGTGTTTGTGATCAGGTGTGATAGTGTTTGTGATCAGGTGTGATAGTGTTTGTGATCAGGTGTGATAGTGTTTGTGATCAGGTGGACAGTGTTTATGATCAGGTGTGATAGTGTTTGTAATCAGGTGTGATAGTGTTTGTGATCAGGTGTCTAGTGTTTGTGATCAGGTGTGATAGTGTTTGTGATCAGGTGGACAATGTTTGTGATCAGGTGTGTTGGCGTTTTTAATTAGGTGTGATAATGTTTGTGAAGAGTTGTGATAGTGTTTGTGAACAGGTGTGATAGTGTGTATGATCAGGTGTGATAGTGTTTTTAATCAGGCGTGATAATGTTTGTGAACAGGTGTGATAGTGTATGTGTTCAGGTGTGACAGTGTTTATGATCAGGTGTGATGGGGTTTTTAATCAGGTGTGATAGTGTTTGTGATCAGGTGTGAAAGTGTTTGTGATCAGGTGTGATAGGGTATGTGGTCAGGTGTGATAGTGTTTGTGATCTGGTGGATAGTGTTTGTGATCAGGTGAGATAGTGTTTGTGATCAGGTGTGATAGAGTTTTTCATCAGGAGGATAGTGTCTGTGATCAGGTGTGATAGTGTTTGTGATCAGGTGTGATAGTGTTTGTGATCAGGTGGATAGTGTTTGTGATCAGGTGTGATAGTGTTTGTGATCAGGTGGATAGTGTCTGTGATCAGGTGTGATAGTGTTTGTGATCAGGTGTGATAGTGTTTGTGATCACGTGTGATAGTGTTTGTGATCAGGTGTGATAGTGTTTCTGATCTGGTGTGATAGTGTTTGTGATCAGGTGTGATAGTGTTTGTGATCAGGTGTGATAGTGTTTGTGATCAGGTGGATAGTGTTTGTGATCAGGTGTATAGTGTTTGTGATCAGGTGGATAGTGTTTGTGATCAGGTGTGATAGTGTTTGTGATCAGGTGTGATAGTGTTTGTGAACAGGTGTGATAGTGTTTGTGATCAGGTGGATAGTGTTTGTGATCAGGTGTGATAGTGTTTGTGATCAGGTGGATAGTGTTTGTGATCAGGTGTGATAGTGTTTGTGATCAGGTGTGATAGTGTTTGTGATCAGGTGTGATAGTGTTTGTGATCAGGTGTGATAGTGTTTGTGATCAGGTGTGATAGTGTTTGTGATCAGGTGTGATAGTGTTTGTGATCGTGTGTGATAGTGTTTGTGATCAGGTGTGATAGTGTTTGTGATCAGGTGTGATAGTGTTTGTGATCAGGTGTGATAGTGTTTGTGATCAGGTGTGATAGTGTTTGTGATCAGGTGTGATAGTGTTTGTGATCAGGTGTGATAGTGTTTGTGATCAGGTGTGATAGTGTTTGTGATCAGGTGTGATAGTGTTTGTGATCAGGTGTGATAGTGTTTGTGATCAGGTGTGATAGTGTTTGTGATCTGTTGGATAGTGTTTGTGATCAGGTGGATAGTGTTTGTGATCAGTGTGATAGTGTTTGTGATCAGGTGGATAGTGTTTGTGATCAGGTGGATAGTGTTTGTGATCAGGTGTGATAGTGTTTGTGATCAGGTGTGATAGTGTTTGTGATCAGGTGTGATAGTGTTTGTGATCAGGTGGGATAGTGTTTTTGATCAGATGTGATAGTGTTTGTAATCAGGTGTGATAGTGTTTGTGATCGGGTGGACAGTGTTTATGATCAGGTGTGATAATGATGGTGAACAGGTGTGATAGTGTTTGTGATCAGGTGGAGAGTGTTTATGATCAGGTGTGGTTAGTGTCTGTGAACAGGTGTGATAGTGTTTGTGATCAGGTGGACAGTGTTTATGATCAGGTGTGATAGTGTTTGTGAACAGGTGTGATAGTGTTTGTGATGAGGTGGACAGTGTTTATGATCAGGTGTGATAGTGTTTGTAATCAGGTGTGATAGTGTTTGTGATCAGGTGACTAGTGTTTGTGATCAGGTGTGACAGTGTTTGTGATCAGGTGTGATAGTGTTTATGATCAGGTGTGATAGTGTTTTTAATCAGGCGTGATAATGTTTGTGAACAGGTGTGATAGTGTATGGGTTCAGGTGTGATAGTGTTTATGATCAGGTGTGATGGTGTTTTTAATCAGGTGTGATAGTGTTTGTGATCAGGTGCGATAGTGTTTATGATCAGGTGGATAGTGTCTGTGATCAGGTGTGATAGTGTTTGTGATCTGGTGGATAGTGTTTGTGATCAGGTGAGATAATGTTTGTGATCAGGTGTGATAGAGTTTTTCATCAGGAGGATAGTGTCTGTGATCAGGTGTGATAGTGTTTGTGATCAGGTGTGATAGTGTTTGTGAACAGGTGGATAGTGTTTCTGATCAGGTGTGCTAGTGTTTTTAATCAGGTGGATAGTGTCTGTGATCTGGTGTGATAGTGTTTGTGATCAGGTGTGATAGTGTTTGTGATCAGGTGGATAGTGTTTGTGATCAGGTGTGATAGTGTTTCTAATCTGGTGTGATAGTGTTTGTGATCAGGTATGATAGTGTCTGTGATCAGGTGTGATAGTGTTTGTAATCTGGTGGGATAGTCTTTGTGATCAGGTGTGATAGTGTTTGTGATCAGGTGTGATCGTGTTTGTGATCAGGTGGACAGTGTTTGTGATCAGGTGTGATAGTGTTTGTGATCAGGTGGATGGTGTTTGTGAACAGGTGTGATAGTGTTTGTGATCAGGTGTGATACTGTTTGTGATCAGGTGTGATAGAGTTTGTGATCAGGTGTGATAGTGTGTGTGATCGGGTGTGATAGTGTATCTGATCGTGTGTGATATTGTTTGTGAACGGGTGTGATAGATTTTGTGGTCAGGTGTGATAGTGTTTGTGTTCGGGTGTCATAGTGTTTGTGATCATGTGTGATAGTGTTTGTGATCTGTTGGATAGTGTTTGTGATCAGCTTTGATAGTGTTTGTGAACAGGTGGATAGTGTTTCTGATCAGGTGTGCTAGTGTTTTTAATCAGGTGGATAGTGTCTGTGATCAGGTGTGATAGTGTTTGTGATCAGGTGTGACAGTGTTTGTGATCACGTGTGATAGTGTTTGTGATCAGGTGGATAGTGTTTGTGATCAGGTGTGATAGTGTTTCTAATCTGGTGTGATAGTGTTTGTGATCAGGTATGATAGTGTCTGTGATCAGGTGTGATAGTGTTTGTAATCTGGTGGGATAGTCTTTGTGATCAGGTGTGATAGTGTTTGTGATCAGGTGTGATCGTGTTTGTGATCAGGTGGACAGTGTTTGTGATCAGGTGTGAAAGTGTTTGTGATCAGGTGGATGGTGTTTGTGAACAGGTGTGATAGTGTTTGTGATCAGGTGTGATACTGTTTGTGATCAGGTGTGATAGTGTTTGTGATCAGGTGTGATAGTGTTTGTGAACAGGTGTGATAGTGTTTGTGATGAGGTGGACTGTGTTTATGATCAGGTGTGATAGTGTTTGTAATCAGGTGTGATAGTGTTTGTGATCAGGTGACTAGTGTTTGTGATCAGGTGTGACAGTGTTTGTGATCAGGTGTGATAGTGTTTATGATCAGGTGTGATAGTGTTTTTAATCAGGCGTGATAATGTTTGTGAACAGGTGTGATAGTGTATGTGATCAGGTGTGATAGTGTTTGTGATCAGGTGTGATAGTGTTTGTAATCAGGTGTGATAGTGTTTGTGATCAGGTGCGATAGTGTTTGTGATCAGGTGGATAGTGTTTGTGATCAGGTGTGATAGTGTTTGTGATCAGGTGGATAGTGTTTGTGATCAGGTGGATAGTGTTTGTGATCAGGTGTGATAGAGTTTTTGATCAGGTGGATAGAGGTTGTGATCAGGTGTGATAGTGTTTGTGATCAGGTGTGATAGTGTTTGTGATCAGGTGGATAGAGTTTGTGATCAGGTGTGATAGTGTTTTGATCAGGTGGATAGTGTCTGTGATCAGGTGTGATAGTGTTTGTGATCAGGTGTGATAGTGTTTGTGATCACGTGTGATAGTGTTTGTGATCAGGTGGATAGTGTTTGTGATCAGGTGTGATAGTGTTTGTGAACAGGTGGATAGTGTTTCTGATCAGGTGTGATAGTGTTTTTGATCAGGTGGATAGTGTCTGTGATCAGGTGTGATAGTGTTTGTGATCAGGTGTGACAGTGTTTGTGATCACGTGTGATAGTGTTTGTGATCAGGTGTGATAGTGTTTGTGATCAGGTGGATAGTGTTTGTGATCAGGTGTGATAGTGTTTCTGATCAGGTGTGATAGTGTTTGTGATCAGGTGTGATAGTGTCTGTGATCAGGTGTGATAGTGTTTGTAATCTGGTGGATAGTGTTTGTGATCAGGTGTGATAGTGTTTGTGATCAGGTGTGATCATGTTTGTGATCAGGTGGATAGTGTTTGTGATCAGGTGTGATAGTGTTTCTGATCAGGTGGATAGTGTTTGTGATCAGGTGTGATAGTGTTTGTGATCAGGTGTGATACAGTTTGTGATCAGGTGTGATAGTGTTTGTGATCAGGTGTGATAGTGTGTGTGATCGGGTGTGATAGTGTCTGTGATCAGGTGTGATAGTGTTTGTGATCAGGTGTGATAGTGTTTGTGATCAGGTGTGATAGTGTTTGTGTTCGGGTGTCATAGTGTTTGTGATCACGTGTGATAGTGTTTGTGATCTGTTGGATAGTGTTTGTGATCAGCTTTGATAGTGTTTGTGATCAGGTGGATGGTGTTTGTGATCAGGTGTGATAGTTTTTTAGATCAGGTGGATAGTGTTTATGATCAAGTGGATAGTGTTTGTGATCAGGTGGATAATCTTTGTGATCAGGTGGATAGTGTTTGTGATCAGGTGTGATAGTGTTTGTAATCTGGTGGATAGTGTTTGTGATCAGGTGCGATAATGTTTGTGATTAGGTGTGATAGTGTTTGTGATCAGGTGGATAGTGTTTGTGATCAGGTGTGATAGTGTTTGTGATCAGGTACGATAATGTTTGTGATCAGGTGTGATGGTGTTTGTGATCAGGTGTGATAATGTTTGTGAAGAGGTGTGATAGTGTTTGTGATCAGGTGGATAGTGTTTGTGATCAGGTGTGATAGTGTTTCTAATCTGGTGTGATAGTGTTTGTGATCAGGTATGATAGTGTCTGTGATCAGGTGTGATAGTGTTTGTAATCTGGTGGGATAGTCTTTGTGATCAGGTGTGATAGTGTTTGTGATCAGGTGTGATCGTGTTTGTGATCAGGTGGACAGTGTTTGTGATCAGGTGTGATAGTGTTTGTGATCAGGTGGATGGTGTTTGTGAACAGGTGTGATAGTGTTTGTGATCAGGTGTGATACTGTTTGTGATCGGGTGTGATAGAGTTTGTGATCAGGTGTGATAGTGTGTGTGATCGGGTGTGATAGTGTATCTGATCGTGTGTGATATTGTTTGTGAACGGGTGTGATAGATTTTGTGGTCAGGTGTGATAGTGTTTGTGTTCGGGTGTCATAGTGTTTGTGATCATGTGTGATAGTGTTTGTGATCTGTTGGATAGTGTTTGTGATCAGCTTTGATAGTGTTTGTGAACAGGTGGATAGTGTTTCTGATCAGGTGTGCTAGTGTTTTTAATCAGGTGGATAGTGTCTGTGATCAGGTGTGATAGTGTTTGTGATCAGGTGTGATAGTGTTTGTGATCAGGTGTGATAGTGTTTGTGATCAGGTGGATTGTGTTTGTGATCAGGTGTGATAGTGTTTCTAATCAGGTGTGATAGTGTTTGTGATCAGGTGTGATAGTGTCTGTGATCAGGTGTGATAGTGTTTGTAATCTGGTGTGATAGTGTTTGTGATCAGGTGTGATAGTGTTTGTGATCAGGTGTGATAGTGTTTGTGATCAGGTGGACAGTGTTTGTGATCAGGTGTGATAGTGTTTGTGATCAGGTGGATAGTGTTTGTGATCAGGTGTGATAGTGTTTGTGATCAGGTGTGATAGTGTTTGTGATCAGGTGTGATAGTGTTTGTGATCAGGTGTGATAGTGTTTGTGATCAGGTGTGATAGTGTTTGTGATCAGGTGGACAGTGTTTATGATCAGGTGTGATAGTGTTTGTGATCAGGTGTGATAGTGTTTGTGATCAGGTGACTAGTGTTTGTGATCAGGTGTGACAGTGTTTGTGATCAGGTGTGATAGTGTTTATGATCAGGTGTGATAGTGTTTTTAATCAGGCGTGATAATGTTTGTGAACAGGTGTGATAGTGTATGTGTTCAGGTGTGATAGTGTTTATGATCAGGTGTGATGGTGTTTTTAATCAGGTGTGATAGTGTTTGTGATCAGGTGCGATAGTGTTTATGATCAGGTGGATAGTGTCTGTGATCAGGTGTGATAGTGTTTGTGATCTGGTGGATAGTGTTTGTGATCAGGTGAGATAATGTTTGTGATCAGGTGTGATAGAGTTTTTCATCAGGAGGATAGTGTCTGTGATCAGGTGTGATAGTGTTTGTGATCAGGTGTGATAGTGTTTGTGAACAGGTGGATAGTGTTTCTGATCAGGTGTGCTAGTGTTTTTAATCAGGTGGATAGTGTCTGTGATCAGGTGTGATAGTGTTTGTGATCAGGTGTGACAGTGTTTGTGATCACGTGTGATAGTGTTTGTGATCAGGTGGATAGTGTTTGTGATCAGGTGTGATAGTGTTTGTGAACAGGTGGATAGTGTTTCTGATCAGGTGTGCTAGTGTTTTTAATCAGGTGGATAGTGTCTGTGATCAGGTGTGATAGTGTTTGTGATCAGGTGTGATAGTGTTTGTGATCACGTGTGATAGTGTTTGTGATCAGGTGGATAGTGTTTGTGATCAGGTGTGATAGTGTTTCTAATCTGGTGTGATAGTGTTTGTGATCAGGTATGATAGTGTCTGTGATCAGGTGTGATAGTGTTTGTAATCTGGTGGGATAGTCTTTGTGATCAGGTGTGATAGTGTTTGTGATCAGGTGTGATAGTGTTTGTGATCAGGTGGACAGTGTTTGTGATCAGGTGTGATAGTGTTTGTGATCAGGTGGATGGTGTTTGTGATCAGGTGTGATAGTGTTTGTGATCAGGTGTGATACAGTTTGTGATCAGGTGTGATAGTGTTTGTGATCAGGTGTGATAGTGTGTGTGATCAGGTGTGATAGTGAACTGATCGTGTGTGATATTGTTTGTGATCAGGTGTGATAGATTTTGTGGTCAGGTGTGATAGTGTTTGTGTTCGGTGTCATAGTGTTTGTGATCACGTGTGATAGTGTTTGTGATCTGTTGGATAGTGTTTGTGATCAGCTGTGATAGTGTTTGTGATCAGGTGGATGGTGTTTGTGATCAGGTGTGATAGTTTTTTAGATCAGGTGGATAGTGTTTATGATCAAGTGGATAGTGTTTGTGATCAGGTGGATAATCTTTGTGATCAGGTGGATAGTGTTTGTGATCAGGTGTGATAGTGTTTGTAATCTGGTGGATAGTGTTTGTGATCAGGTGCGATAGTGTTTGTGATCAGGTGTGATAGTGTTTGTGATCAGGTGGATAGTGTTTGTGATCAGGTGTGATAGTGTTTGTGATCAGGTACGATAATGTTTGTGATCAGGTGTGATGGTGTTTGTGATCAGGTGTGATAATGTTTGTGCTCAGGTGTGATAGAGTTTTTCATCAGGAGGATAGTGTCTGTGATCAGGTGTGATAGTGTTTGTGATCAGGTGTGATAGTGTTTGTGAACAGGTGGATAGTGTTTCTGATCAGGTGTGCTAGTGTTTTTAATCAGGTGGATATTGTCTGTGATCAGGTGTGATAGTGTTTGTGATCAGGTGTGATAGTGTTTGTGATCAGGTGCGATAGTGTTTATGATCAGGTGGATAGTGTCTGTGATCAGGTGTGATAGTGTTTGTGATCTGGTGGATAGTGTTTGTGATCAGGTGAGATAATGTTTGTGATCAGGTGTGATAGAGTTTTTCATCAGGAGGATAGTGTCTGTGATCAGGTGTGATAGTGTTTGTGATCAGGTGTGATAGTGTTTGTGAACAGGTGGATAGTGTTTCTGATCAGGTGTGCTAGTGTTTTTAATCAGGTGGATAGTGTCTGTGATCAGGTGTGATAGTGTTTGTGATCAGGTGTGACAGTGTTTGTGATCAGGTGTGATAGTGTTTGTGATCAGGTGGATAGTGTTTGTGATCAGGTGTGATAGTGTTTCTGATCAGGTGTGATAGTGTTTGTGATCAGGTGTGATAGTGTCTGTGATCAGGTGTGATAGTGTTTGTGATCAGGTGGGATAGTGTTTGTGATCAGGTGTGATAGTGTTTGTGATCAGGTGTGATAGTGTTTGTGATCAGGTGGATAGTGTTTGTGATCAGGTGTGATAGTGTTTGTGATCAGGTGGATAGTGTTTGTGATCAGGTGTGATAGTGTTTGTGATCAGGTGTGATAGTGTTTGTGATCAGGTGTGATAGTGTTTGTGATCAGGTGTGATAGTGTTTGTGATCAGGTGTGATAGTGTTTCTGATCAGGTGTGATAGTGTTTGTGAACAGGTGTGATAGAGTTTGTGATCAGGTGTGATAGTGTTTGTGATCAGGTGTGATAGTGTTTGTGATCAGGTGTGATAGTGTTTGTGATCAGGTGGATAGAGTTTGTGATCAGGTGTGATAGTGTTTGTGATCAGGTGGTTAGTGTTTGTGATCAGGTGTGATAGTGTTTGTGATCAGGTGGATAGTGTCTGTGATCAGGTGTGATAGTGTTTGTGATCAGGTGTGATAGTGTTTGTGATCAGGTGTGATAGTGTTTGTGATCAGGTGGATTCTGTTTGTGATCAGGTGTGATAGTGTTTCTGATCTGGTGTGATAGTGTTTGTGATCAGGTATGATAGTGTCTGTGATCAGGTGTGATAGTGTTTGTAATCTGGTGGGATAGTCTTTGTGATCAGGTGTGATAGTGTTTGTGATCAGGTGTGATCGTGTTTGTGATCAGGTGGACAGTGTTTGTGATCAGGTGTGATAGTGTTTGTGATCAGGTGGATAGTGTTTGTGAACAGGTGTGATAGTGTTTGTGATCAGGTGTGATAGTGTTTGTGATCAGGTGTGATAGTGTTTGTGATCAGGTGTGATAGTGTTTGTGAACAGGTGTGATAGTGTTTGTGATGAGGTGGATAGTGTTTATGATCAGGTGTGATAGTGTTTGTGATCAGGTGTGATAGTGTTTGTGATCAGGTGACTAGTGTTTGTGATCAGGTGTGACAGTGTTTGTGATCAGGTGTGATAGTGTTTATGATCAGGTGTGATAGTGTTTTTAATCAGGCGTGATAATGTTTGTGAACAGGTGTGATAGTGTATGTGTTCAGGTGTGATAGTGTTTATGATCAGGTGTGATGGTGTTTTTGATCAGGTGTGATAGTGTTTGTGATCAGGTGCGATAGTGTTTATGATCAGGTGGATAGTGTCTGTGATCAGGTGTGATAGTGTTTGTGATCTGGTGGATAGTGTTTGTGATCAGGTGAGATAGTGTTTGTGATCAGGTGTGATAGAGTTTTTCATCAGGAGGATAGTGTCTGTGATCAGGTGTGATAGTGTTTGTGATCAGGTGTGATAGTGTTTGTGATCAGGTGGATAGTGTTTCTGATCAGGTGTGCTAGTGTTTTTAATCAGGTGGATAGTGTCTGTGATCAGGTGTGATAGTGTTTGTGATCAGGTGTGACAGTGTTTGTGATCACGTGTGATAGTGTCTGTGATCAGGTGTGATAGTGTTTGTGATCAGGTACGATAATGTTTGTGATCAGGTGTGATGGTGTTTGTGATCAGGTGTGATAATGTTTGTGAAGAGGTGTGATAGTGTTTGTGATCAATTGGATAGTGTTTGTGATCAGGTTTGATAGTCTTTTTAATCAGGCGTGATAGTGTATGTGATCAGATGGATAGTGTTTGCGATCAGGTGTGATACTTTTTATGATCAAGTAGATAGTGTTTGTGATCAGGTGTGATAGTGTATGTGATCAGGTGGATAGTGTATGTGATCAGGTGTGATAGTGTAAGTGATCAGGTGTGATAGTGTTTGAGATCGGGTGTGATAGTGTTTGTGATCAGGTGTGACAGTGTGTGTGATCAGGTGCAATAGTGTATGTGATCGTGTGTGATATTGTTTGTGATCAGGTGTGATCGTGTTTGTGATCAGGTGTGATAGTATTTGTGATCAGGTGTGATAATATATGTGATCAGGTGTGATAGTGTTTGTGATCGGGTGTGATACTGTTTGTGATCAGGTGTGATAGTATTTGTGATCAGGTGGACAGTTTTTGTGATCAGGTGTGATAGTGTTTGTGATCAGGTGGATAGTGTTTGTGAACAGGTGTGATAGTGTTTGTGATCAGGTGTGATAGTGATTGTAATTGGGTGTGATAGTGTTTGTGATCGGGTGTGATAGTGTTTGTGATCAAGTGTGATAGTGTTTGTAATCTGGTGTGATAGTGTTTGTGAACAGATGGATAGTGTTTGTGACCAGGTGTGATCATGTTTGTGATCAGGTGTGATAGTGTTTGTGATCAGGTGTGATAATGTTTGTGAACAGGTGTGATAGTGTTTGTGATCAGGTGGACAGTGTTTGTGATCAGGTGTGATAGTGTTTGTGATCAGGTGGATAGTGTTTGTGAACAGGTGTGATAGTGTTTGTGATCAGGTGTGATAGTGATTGTAATTGGGTGTGATAGTGTTTGTGATCGGGTGTGATAGTGTTTGTGATCAAGTGTGATAGTGTTTGTAATCAGGTGTGATAGTGTTTGTGATCGGGTGGACAGTGTTTATGATCAGGTGTGATAGTGTTTGTGAACAGGTGTGATAGTGTTTGTGATCAGGTGTGTTGGCGTTTTTAATTAGGTGTGATAATGTTTTTGAAGAGTTGTGACAGTGTTTGTGATCAGGTGTGATAGTGTTTATGATCAGGTGTGATAGTGTTTTTAATCAGGCGTGATAATGTTTGTGAACAGGTGTGATAGTGTATGTGTTCAGGTGTGATAGTGTTTATGATCAGGTGTGATGGTGTTTTTAATCAGGTGTGATAGTGTTTGTGATCAGGTGTGAAAGTGTTTGTGATCAGGTGTGATAGTGTATGTGGTCAGGTGTGATAGTGTTTATGATCAGGTGGATAGTGTTTGTGATCAGGTGTGATAGTGTTTGTGATCAGGTGGATAGTGTTTGTGATCAGGTGTGATAGTGTTTGTGATCAGGTGTGATAGTGTTTTTGATCAGGTGGATAGTGTTTGTGATCAGGTGTGATAGTGTTTGTGATCAGGTGTGATAGTGTTTGTGATCAGGTGGATAGTGTTTGTGATCAGGTGTGATAGTGTTTGTGATCAGGTGGATAGTGTTTGTGATCAGGTGTGATAGTGTTTGTGATCAGGTGTGATAGTGTTTGTGATCAGGTGGATAGTGTTTGTGATCAGGTGTGATAGTGTTTGTGATCAGGTGTGATAGTGTTTGTGATCAGGTGTGATAGTGTTTGTGATCAGGTGTGATAGTGTTTGTGATCAGGTGTGATAGTGTTTGTGATCAGGTGTGATAGTGTTTGTGATCAGGTGTGATAGTGTTTGTGATCAGGTGGATAGTGTTTGTGATCAGGTGTGATAGTGTTTGTGATCAGGTGGATAGTGTTTGTGAACAGGTGTGATAGTGTTTGTGAACAGATGGATAGTGTTTGTGACCAGGTGTGATCATGTTTGTGATCAGGTGTGATAGTGTATGTGATCAGGTGTGATAGTGTTTGTGATCAGGTGGATAGTGTCTGTGATCAGGTGTGATAGTGTTTGTGATCAGGTGTGATAGTGTTTGTGAACAGGTGGATAGTGTTTCTGATCAGGTGTGCTAGTGTTTTTAATCAGGTGGATAGTGTCTGTGATCAAGTGTGATAGTGTTTGTGATCAGGTGTGACAGTGTTTGTGATCACGTGTGATAGTGTTTGTGATCAGGTGGATAGTGTTTGTGATCAGGT
Organism: Squalus acanthias; assembly: GCA_030390025.1. Classification (NCBI taxonomy): domain Eukaryota; kingdom Metazoa; phylum Chordata; class Chondrichthyes; order Squaliformes; family Squalidae; genus Squalus; species Squalus acanthias. The sequence continues at coordinate 76,541,339 of CM059436.1, forward strand.
GTGGTAGTGTTTCTAATCTGGTGTGATAGTGTTTGTGGTCAGGTGTGATAGTGTTTGTGTTCGGGTGTCATAGTGTTTGTGATCACGTGTGATAGTGTTTGTGATCTGTTGGATAGTGTTTGTGATCAGCTTTGATTGTGTTTGTGATCAGGTGGATGGTGTTTGTGATCAGGTGTGATAGTGTTTGTGATCAGGTGGATAGTGTTTGTGATCAGGTGGATAGTGTTTGTGATCAGGTGGATAGTGTTTGTGATCAGGTGGATAGTGTTTGTGATCAGGTGTGATAGTGTTTGTGATCAGGTGGATAGTGTTTGTGATCAGGTGTGATAGTGTTTGTGATCAGGTGTGATAGTGTTTGTGATCAGGTGGATAGTGTTTGTGATCAGGTGTGATAGTGTTTGTGATCAGGTGTGATAGTGTTTGTGATCAGGTGTGATAGTGTTTGTGATCAGGTGTGATAGTGTTTGTGATCAGGTGTGATAGTGTTTTTGATCAGGTGTGATAGTGTTTGTGATCAGGTGTGATAGTGTTTGTGATCAGGTGTGATAGTGTTTGTGATCAGGTGGATAGTGTTTGTGATCAGGTGTGATAGTGTTTTTGATCAGGTGGATAGTGTTGTGATCAGGTGTGATAGTGTTTGTGATCAGGTGTGATAGTGTTTGTGATCAGGTGTGATAGTGTTTGTGATCAGGTGGATAGTGTCTGTGATCAGGTGTGATAGTGTTTGTGATCAGGTGGATAGTGTTTGTGATCAGGTGAGATAGTGTTTGTGATCAGGTGTGATAGTGTTTGTGATCAGGTGGATAGTGTCTGTGATCAGGTGTGATAGTGTTTGTGATCAGGTGTGATAGTGTTTGTGATCAGGTGGATAGTGTTTCTGATCAGGTGTGATAGTGTTTCTGATCAGGTGGATAGTGTTTGTGATCAGGTGTGATAGTGTTTGTGATCAGGTGTGATAGTGTTTGTGATCACGTGTGATAGTGTTTGTGATCAGGTGGATAGTGTTTGTGATCAGGTGTGATAGTGTTTCTAATCAGGTGTGATAGTGTTTGTGATCAGGTATGATAGTGTCTGTGATCAGGTGTGATAGTGTTTCTGATCAGGTGGATAGTGTTTGTGATCAGGTGTGATAGTGTTTGTGATCAGGTGTGATAGTGTTTGTGATCAGGTGGACAGTGTTTGTGATCAGGTGTGATAGTGTTTGTGATCAGGTGGATGGTGTTTGTGAACAGGTGTGATAGTGTTTGTGATCAGGTGTGATACTGTTTGTGATCAGGTGTGATAGAGTTTGTGATCAGGTGTGATAGTGTGTGTGATCGGGTGTGATAGTGTATCTGATCGTGTGTGATATTGTTTGTGAACGGGTGTGATAGATTTTGTGGTCAGGTGTGATAGTGTTTGTGTTCGGGTGTCATAGTGTTTGTGATCATGTGTGATAGTGTTTGTGATCTGTTGGATAGTGTTTGTGATCAGCTTTGATAGTGTTTGTGAACAGGTGGATAGTGTTTCTGATCAGGTGTGCTAGTGTTTTTAATCAGGTGGATAGTGTCTGTGATCAGGTGTGATAGTGTTTGTGATCAGGTGTGACAGTGTTTGTGATCACGTGTGATAGTGTTTGTGATCAGGTGGATAGTGTTTGTGATCAGGTGTGATAGTGTTTCTAATCTGGTGTGATAGTGTTTGTGATCAGGTATGATAGTGTCTGTGATCAGGTGTGATAGTGTTTGTAATCTGGTGGGATAGTCTTTGTGATCAGGTGTGATAGTGTTTGTGATCAGGTGTGATCGTGTTTGTGATCAGGTGGACAGTGTTTGTGATCAGGTGTGATAGTGTTTGTGATCAGGTGGATGGTGTTTGTGAACAGGTGTGATAGTGTTTGTGATCAGGTGTGATACTGTTTGTGATCAGGTGTGATAGTGTTTGTGATCAGGTCTGATAGTGTTTGTGAACAGGTGTGATAGTGTTTGTGATCAGGTGGACAGTGTTTATGATCAGGTGTGATAGTGTTTGTAATCAGGTGTGATAGTGTTTGTGATCAGGTGACTAGTGTTTGTGATCAGGTGTGACAGTGTTTGTGATCAGGTGTGATAGTGTTTATGATCAGGTGTGATAGTGTTTTTAATCAGGTGCGATAGTGTATGTGTTCAGGTGTGATAGTGTTTATGATCAGGTGTGATAGTGTTTGTGATCAGGTGTGATAGTGTTTGTGATCAGGTGGATAGTGTTTGTGATCAGGTGGATAGTGTTTGTGATCAGGTGTGATAGTGTTTGTGATCAGGTGGATAGTGTTTGTGATCAGGTGTGATAGTGTTTGTGATCAGGTGTGATAGTGTTTTTGATCAGGTGGATAGTGTTTGTGATCAGGTGTGATAGTGTTTGTGATCAGGTGGATAGTGTTTGTGATCAGGTGTGATAGTGTTTGTGATCAGGTGGATAGTGTTTGTGATCAGGTGTGATAGTGTTTGTGATCAGGTGTGATAGTGTTTGTGATCAGGTGTGATAGTGTTTGTGATCAGGTGGATAGTGTTTGTGATCAGGTGTGATAGTGTTTGTGATCAGGTGTGATAGTGTTTGTGATCAGGTGTGATAGTGTTTGTGATCAGGTGTGATAGTGTTTGTGATCAGGTGTGATAGTGTTTGTGATCAGGTGTGATAGTGTTTGTGATCAGGTGTGATAGTGTTTGTGATCAGGTGGACAGTGTTTGTGATCAGGTGTGATAGTGTTTGTGATCAGGTGTGATAGTGTTTGTGATCAGGTGTGATAGTGTTTGTGATCAGGTGTGATAGTGTTTGTGATCAGGTGTGATAGTGTTTGTGATCAGGTGTGATAGTGTATCTGATCAGGTGTGATATTGTTTGTGATCAGGTGTGATAGATTTTGTGATCAGGTGTGATAGTGTTTGTGATCAGGTGTGATAGTGTTTGTGATCAGGTGTGATAGTGTTTGTGATCAGGTGGATAGTGTTTGTGATCAGGTTTGATAGTGTTTGTGATCAGGTGGATAGTGTTTGTGATCAGGTGTGATAGTGTTTTTGATCAGGTGGATAGTGTTTGTGATCAGGTGGATAGTGTTTGTGATCAGGTGGATAGTGTTTGTGATCAGGTGGATAGTGTTTGTGATCAGGTGTGATAGTGTTTGTGATCAGGTGGATAGTGTTTGTGATCAGGTGTGATAGTGTTTGTGATCAGGTGTGATAGTGTTTGTGATCAGGTGTGATAGTGTTTGTGATCAGGTGTGATAGTGTTTGTGATCAGGTGTGATAGTGTTTGTGATCAGGTGTGATAGTGTTTGTGATCAGGTGTGATAGTGTTTGTGATCAGGTGTGATAGTGTTTGTGATCAGGTGGATAGTGTTTGTGATCAGGTGTGATAGTGTTTGTGATCAGGTGTGATAGTGTTTGTGATCAGGTGGATAGTGTTTGTGATCAGGTGTGATAGTGTTTGTGATCAGGTGTGATAGTGTTTGTGATCAGGTGTGATAGTGTTTGTGATCAGGTGGATAGTGTTTGTGATCAGGTGTGATAGTGTTTGTGATCAGGTGTGATAGTGTTTGTGATCAGGTGTGATAGTGTTTGTGATCAGGTGTGATAGTGTTTGTGATCAGGTGTGATAGTGTTTGTGATCAGGTGTGATAGTGTTTGTGATCAGGTGTGATAGTGTTTGTGATCAGGTGTGATAGTATTTGTGATCAGGTGTGATAGTGTATGTGATCAGGTGTGATAGTGTTTGTGATCGGGTGTGATAGTGTTTGTGATCAGGTGTGATAGTATTTGTGATCAGGTGGACAGTGTTTGTGATCAGGTGTGATAGTGTTTGTGATCAGGTGGATAGTGTTTGTGAACAGGTGTGATAGTGTTTGTGATCAGGTGTGATAGTGATTGTGATCTGGTGTGATAGTGTTTGTGATCAGGTGTGATAGTGTTTGTGATCAGGTGTGATAGTGTTTGTAATCAGGTGTGATAGTGTTTGTGAACAGGATGGATAGTGTTTGTGATCAGGTGTGATCATGTTTGTGATCAGGTGTGATAGTGTTTGTGATCAGGTGTGATAGTGTTTGTGATCAGGTGGATAGTGTTTGTGAACAGGTGTGATAGTGTTTGTGATAAGGTGGATAGTGTTTGTGATCAGGTGTGATAGTGTTTGTGATCAGGTGGATAGTGTTTGTGATCAGGTGTGATAGTGTTTGTGATCAGGTGTGATAGTGTTTGTGATCAGGTGTGATAGTGTTTGTGATCAGGTGTGATAGTGTTTGTGATCAGGTGTGATAGTGTTTGTGATCAGGTGTGATAGTGTTTGTGATCAGGTGGATAGTGTTTGTGATCAGGTGTGATAGTGTTTGTGATCAGGTGTGATAGTGTTTGTGATCAGGTGTGATAGTGTTTGTGATCAGGTGTGATAGTGTTTGTGATCAGGTGTGATAGTGTTTGTGATCAGGTGTGATAGTGTTTGTGATCAGGTGTGATAGTGTTTGTGATCAGGTGTGATAGTGTTTGTGATCAGGTGTGATAGTGTTTGTGATCAGGTGTGATAGTGTTTGTGATCAGGTGTGATAGTGTTTGTGATCAGGTGTGATAGTGTTTGTGATCAGGTGTGATAGTGTTTGTGATCAGGTGTGATAGTGTTTGTGATCAGGTGTGATAGTGTTTGTGATCAGGTGGATAGTGTCTGTGATCAGGTGTGATAGTGCTTGTGATCTGGTGGATAGTGTTTGTGATCAGGTGTGATAGTGTTTGTGCTCAGGTGTGATAGAGTTTTTGATCAGGAGGATAGTGTCTGTGATCAGGTGTGATAGTGTTTGTGATCAGGTGTGATAGTGTTTGTGAACAGGTGGATAGTGTTTCTGATCAGGTGTGCTAGTGTTTGTGATCAGGTGGATAGTGTCTGTGATCAGGTGTGATAGTGTTTGTGATCAGGTGTGATAGTGTTTGTGATCAGTGTGATAGTGTTTGTGATCAGGTGGATAGTGTTTGTGATCAGGTGTGATAGTGTTTCTGATCAGGTGTGATAGTGTTTGTGATCAGGTGTGATAGTGTTTGTGATCACGTGTGATAGTGTTTGTGATCACGTGTGATAGTGTTTGTGATCAGGTGGATAGTGTTTGTGATCAGGTGTGATAGTGTTTCTAATCTGGTGTGATAGTGTTTGTGATCAGGTGTGATAGTGTCTGTGATCAGGTGTGATAGTGTTTGTAATCTGGTGTGATAGTGTTTGTGATCAGGTGTGATAGTGTTTGTGATCAGGTGTGATCGTGTTTGTGATCAGGTGGATAGTGTTTGTGATCAGGTGTGATAGTGTTTGTGATCAGGTGTGATGTGTTTGTGAACAGGTGTGATAGTGTTTGTGATCAGATGGATAGTGTTTGTGATCAGGTGTGATAGTGTTTGTGATCAGGTGTGATAGTGTATGTGATCAGGTGTGATAGTGTTTGTGATCAGGTGGATAGTGTCTGTGATCAGGTGTGATAGTGTTTGTGATCAGGTGTGATAGTGTTTGTGATCAGGTGGATAGTGTTTGTGATCAGGTGTGATAGTGTTTTTGATCAGGTGGATAGTGTCTGTGATCAGGTGTGATAGTGTTTGTGATCAGGTGTGACAGTGTTTGTGATCACGTGTGATAGTGTTTGTGATCAGGTGGATAGTGTTTGTGATCAGGTGTGATAGTGTTTGTGATCTGGTGTGATAGTGTTTGTGATCAGGTGTGATAGTGTTTGTGATCAGGTGTGATAGTGTTTGTGATCAGGTGTGATAGTGTTTGTGATCAGGTGTGATAGTGTTTGTGATCAGGTGTGATAGTGTTTGTGATCAGGTGTGATAGTGTTTGTGATCAGGTGTGATAGTGTTTGTGATCAGGTGATAGTGTTTGTGATCAGGTGTGATAGTGTTTGTGATCAGGTGGATAGTGTTTGTGATCAGGTGTGATAGTGTTTGTGATCAGGTGGATAGTGTTTGTGATCAGGTGTGATAGTGTTTGTGATCAGGTGTGATAGTGTTTGTGATCAGGTGTGATAGTGTTTGTGATCAGGTGTGATAGTGTTTGTGATCAGGTGGATAGTGTTTGTGATCAGGTGTGATAGTGTTTGTGATCAGGTGGATAGTGTTTGTGATCAGGTGTGATAGTGTTTGTGATCAGGTGGATAGTGTTTGTGATCAGGTGTGATAGTGTTTGTGATCAGGTGTGATAGTGTTTATGATCAAGTGGATAGTGTTTGTGATCAGGTGGATAATCTTTGTGATCAGGTGGATAGTGTTTGTGATCAGGTGTGATAGTGTTTGTAATCTGGTGGATAGTGTTTGTGATCAGGTGCGATAATGTTTGTGATTAGTTGTGATAGTGTTTGTGATCAGGTGGATAGTGTTTGTGATCAGGTGTGATAGTGTTTGTGATCTGGTACGATAATGTTTGTGATCAGGTGTGATGGTGTTTGTGATCAGGTGTGATAATGTTTGTGCTCAGGTGTGATAGAGTTTTTCATCAGGAGGATAGTGTCTGTGATCAGGTGTGATAGTGTTTGTGATCAGGTGTGATAGTGTTTGTGAACAGGTGGATAGTGTTTCTGATCAGGTGTGCTAGTGTTTTTAATCAGGTGGATAGTGTCTGTGATCAGGTGTGATAGTGTTTGTGATCAGGTGTGATAGTGTTTGTGATCACGTGTGATAGTGTTTGTGATCAGGTGGATAGTGTTTGTGATCAGGTGTGATAGTGTTTCTAATCTGGTGTGTTAGTGTTTGTGATCAGGTGTGATAGTGTTTCTAATCTGGTGTGATAGTGTTTGTGATCAGGTATGATAGTGTCTGTGATCAGGTGTGATAGTGTTTGTAATCTGGTGGGATAGTCTTTTTGATCAGGTGTGATAGTGTTTGTGATCAGGTGTGATCGTGTTTGTGATCAGGTGGACAGTGTTTGTGATCAGGTGTGATAGTGTTTGTGATCAGGTGGATGGTGTTTGTGAACAGGTGTGATAATGTTTGTGATCAGGTGTGATAGTGTTTGTGATCAGGTGTGATAGTGTGTGTGATCGGGTGTGATAGTGTATCTGATCGTGTGTGATATTGTTTGTGAACGGGTGTGATAGATTTTGTGGTCAGGTGTGATAGTGTTTGTGTTCGGGTGTCATAGTGTTTGTGATCACGTGTGATAGTGTTTGTGATCTGTTGGATAGTGTTTGTGATCAGCTTTGATAGTGTTTGTGATCAGGTGGATGGTGTTTGTGATCAGGTGTGATAGTTTTTTAGATCAGGTGGATAGTGTTTATGATCAGGTGTGATAGTGTTTGTGATCAGGTGGATAATCTTTGTGATCAGGTGGATAGTGTTTGTGATCAGGTGTGATAGTGTTTGTGATCAGGTACGATAATGTTTGTGATCAGGTGTGATGGTGTTTGTGATCAGGTGTGATAGTGTTTGTGAACAGGTGTGATAGTGTTTGTGATCAGTGGATAGTGTTTGTGATCAGGTTTGATAGTGTTTTTGATCAGGTGTGATAGTGTATGTGATCAGATTGATAGTGTTTGTGATCAGGTGTGATAGTTTTTTGATCAGGTAGATAGTGTTTGTGATCAGGTGTGATAGTGTTTGTGATCAGGTGGATAGTGTATGTGATCAGGTGTGATAGTGTAAGTGATCAGGTGTGATAGTGTTTGAGATCGGGTGTGATAGTGTTTGTGATCAGGTGTGACACTGTGTGTGATCAGGTGTGATAGTGTATGTGATCGTGTGTGATATTGTTTGTGATCAGGTGTGATCGTGTTTGTGATCAGGTGGACAGTGTTTGTGATCAGGTGTGATAGTGTTTGTGATCAGGTGGATGGTGTTTGTGAACAGGTATGATAGTGTTTGTGATCAGGTGTGATACTGTTTGTGATCAGGTGTGATAGTGTTTGTGATCAGGTGTGATAGTGTTTGTGAACAGGTGTGATAGTGTTTGTGATGAGGTGGACAGTGTTTATGATCAGGTGTGATAGTGTTTGTAATCAGGTGTGATAGTGTTTGTGATCAGGTGACTAGTGTTTGTGATCAGGTGTGATAGTGTGTATGATCAGGTGTGATAGTGTTTTTAATCAGGCGTGATAATGTTTGTGAACAGGTGTGATAGTGTATGTGTTCAGGTGTGATAGTGTTTATGATCAGGTGTGATGGTGTTTTTAATCAGGTGTGATAGTGTTTGTGATCAGGTGCGATAGTGTTTATGATCAGGTGGATAGTGTCTGTGATCAGGTGTGATAGTGTTTGTGATCTGGTGGATAGTGTTTGTGATCAGGTGAGATAGTGTTTGTGATCAGGTGTGATAGAGTTTTTCATCAGGAGGATAGTGTCTGTGATCAGGTGTGATAGTGTTTGTGATCAGGTGTGATAGTGTTTGTGAACAGGTGGATAGTGTTTCTGATCAGGTGTGCTAGTGTTTTTAATCAGGTGGATAGTGTCTGTGATCAGGTGTGATAGTGTTTGTGATCAGGTGTGACAGTGTTTGTGATCAGGTGTGATAGTGTTTGTGATCAGGTGGATAGTGTTTGTGATCAGGTGTGATAGTGTTTCTGATCAGGTGTGATAGTGTTTGTGATCAGGTATGATAGTGTCTGTGATCAGGTGTGATAGTGTTTGTAATCTGGTGGGATAGTGTTTGTGATCAGGTGTGATCGTGTTTGTGATCAGGTGGACAGTGTTTGTGATCAGGTGTGATAGTGTTTGTGATCAGGTGGATGGTGTTTGTGAACAGGTGTGATAGTGTTTGTGATCAGGTGTGATACTGTTTGTGATCAGGTGTGATAGTGTTTGTGATCAGGTGTGATAGTGTGTGTGATCGGGTGTGATAGTGTATCTGATCGTGTGTGATATTGTTTGTGAACGGGTGTGATAGATTTTGTGGTCAGGTGTGATAGTGTTTGTGATCGGTGTCATAGTGTTTGTGATCACGTGTGATAGTGTTTGTGATCAGTTGGATAGTGTTTGTGATCAGGCTTTGATAGTGTTTGTGATCAGGTGGATAGTGTTTGTGATCAGGTGTGATAGTTTTTTAGATCAGGTGGATAGTGTTTATGATCAGTGGATAGTGTTTGTGATCAGGTGAATAATCTTTGTGATCAGGTGGATAGTGTTTGTGATCAGGTGTGATAGTGTTTGTAATCTGGTGGATAGTGTTTGTGATCAGGTGCGATAATGTTTGTGATTAGGTGTGATAGTGTTTGTGATCAGGTGGATAGTGTTTGTGATCAGGTGTGATAGTGTTTGTGATCAGGTACGATAATGTTTGTGATCAGGTGTGATGGTGTTTGTGATCAGGTGTGATAATGTTTGTGAAGAGGAGTGATAGTGTTTGTGATCAATTGGATGGTGTTTGTGATCAGGTTTGATAGTCTTTTTAATCAGGCGTGATAGTGTATGTGATCAGATGGATAGTGTTTGCGATCAGGTGTGATACTTTTTATGATCAAGTAGATAGTGTTTGTGATCAGGTGTGATAGTGTATGTGATCAGGTGGATAGTGTATGTGATCAGGTGTGATAGTGTAAGTGATCAGGTGTGATAGTGTTTGAGATCGGGTGTGATAGTGTTTGTGATCAGGTGTGACAGTGTGTGTGATCAGGTGCAATAGTGTATGTGATCGTGTGTGATATTGTTTGTGATCAGGTGTGATCGTGTTTGTGATCAGGTGTGATAGTATTTGTGATCAGGTGTGATAATATATGTGATCAGGTGTGATAGTGTTTGTGATCGGGTGTGATAGTGTTTGTGATCAGGTGTGATAGTATTTGTGATCAGGTGGACAGTGTTTGTGATCAGGTGTGATAGTGTTTGTGATCAGGTGGATAGTGTTTGTGAACAGGTGTGATAGTGTTTGTGATCAGGTGTGATAGTGATTGTGATCAGGTGTGATAGTGTTTGTGATCGGGTGTGATAGTGTTTGTGATCAGGTGTGATAGTGTTTGTGATCAGGTGTGATAGTGTTTGTGATCAGATGGATAGTGTTTGTGATCAGGTGTGATCATGTTTGTGATCAGGTGTGATAGTGTTTGTGATCAGGTGTGATAGTGTTTGTGATCAGGTGGATAGTGTTTGTGATCAGGTGTGATAGTGTTTGTGATCAGGTGTGATAGTGTTTGTGAACAGGTGTGATAGTGTTTGTGATCAGGTGGACAGTGTTTGTGATCAGGTGTGATAGTGTTTGTGATCAGGTGGATAGTGTTTGTGATCAGGTGTGATAGTGTTTGTGATCAGGTGTGATACTGATTGTAATTGGGTGTGATAGTGTTTGTGATCGGGTGTGATAGTGTTTGTGATCAAGTGTGATAGTGTTTGTAATCAGGTGTGATAGTGTTTGTGATCGGGTGGACAGTGTTTATGATCAGGTGTGATAGTGTTTGTGAACAGGTGTGATAGTGTTTGTGATCAGGTGTGTTGCCGTTTTTAATTAGGTGTGATAATGTTTTTGAAGAGTTGTGACAGTGTTTGTGATCAGGTGTGATAGTGTTTATGATCAGGTGTGATAGTGTTTGTGATCACGTGTGATAGTGTTTGTGATCAGGTGGATAGTGTTTGTGATCAGGTGTGATAGTGTTTCTAATCTGGTGTGATAGTGTCTGTGATCAGGTGTGATAGTGTTTGTAATCTGGTGGGATAGTCTTTGTGATCAGGTGTGATAGTGTTTGTGATCAGGTGTGATCGTGTTTGTGATCAGGTGGACAGTGTTTGTGATCAGGTGTGATAGTGTTTGTGATCAGGTGGATGGTGTTTGTGAACAGGTGTGATAGTGTTTGTGATCAGGTGTGATAGTGTTTGTGATCAGGTGTGATAGTGTTTGTGATCAGGTGTGATAGTGTGTGTGATCGGGTGTGATAGTGTATCTGATCGTGTGTGATATTGTTTGTGAACAGGTGTGATAGATTTTGTGGTCAGGTGTGATAGTGTTTGTGTTCGGGTGTCATAGTGTTTGTGATCACGTGTGATAGTGTTTGTGATCTGTTGGATAGTGTTTGTGATCAGCTTTGATAGTGTTTGTGATCAGGTGGATGGTGTTTGTGATCAGGTGTGATAGTTTTTTAGATCAGGTGGATAGTGTTTATGATCAAGTGGATAGTGTTTGTGATCAGGTGGATAATCTTTGTGATCAGGTGGATAGTGTTTGTGATCAGGTGTGATAGTGTTTGTGATCAGGTACGATAATGTTTGTGATCAGGTGTGATGGTGTTTGTGATCAGGTGTGATAATGTTTGTGAAGAGGTGTGATAGTGTTTGTGATCAATTGGATAGTGTTTGTGATCAGGTTTGATAGTCTTTTTAATCAGGCGTGATAGTGTATGTGATCAGATGGATACTGTTTGCGATCAGGTGTGATACTTTTTATGATCAAGTAGATAGTGTTTGTGATCAGGTGTGATAGTGTTTGTGATCAGGTGGATAGTGTATGTGATCAGATGGATAGTGTTTGCGATCAGGTGTGATACTTTTTATGATCAAGTAGATAGTGTTTGTGATCAGGTGTGATAGTGTATGTGATCAGGTGGATAGTGTATGTGATCAGGTGTGATAGTGTTTGTGATCGGGTGTGATAGTGTTTGTGATCAGGTGTGATAGTATTTGTGATCAGGTGGACAGTGTTTGTGATCAGGTGTGATAGTGTTTGTGATCAGGTGGATAGTGTTTGTGAACAGGTGTGACAGTGTTTGAGATCGGGTGTGATAGTGTATGTGATCGTGTGTGATATTGTTTGTGATCAGGTGTGATCGTGTTTGTGATCAGGTGTGATAGTATTTGTGATCAGGTGTGATAATATATGTGATCAGGTGTGATAGTGTTTGTGATCGGGTGTGATAGTGTTTGTGATCAGGTGTGATAGTATTTGTGATCAGGTGGACAGTGTTTGTGATCAGGTGTGATAGTGTTTGTGATCAGGTGGATAGTGTTTGTGAACAGGTGTGATAGTGTTTGTGATCAGGTGTGATAGTGATTGTAATTGGGTGTGATAGTGTTTGTGATCGGGTGTGATAGTGTTTGTGATCAAGTGTGATAGTGTTTGTAATCTGGTGTGATAGTGTTTGTGAACAGATGGATAGTGTTTGTGACCAGGTGTGATCATGATTGTGATCAGGTGTGATAGTGTTTGTGATCAGGTGTGATAGTGTTTGTGATCAGGTGGATAGTGTTTGTGAACAGGTGTGATAGTGTTTGTGATCAGGTGTGATAGTGTTTGTGAACAGGTGTGATAGTGTTTGTGATCAGGTGGACAGTGTTTGTGATCAGGTGTGATAGTGTTTGTGATCAGGTGGATAGTGTTTGTGAACAGGTGTGATAGTGTTTGTGATCATGTGCGATAGTGATTGTAATTGGGTGTGATAGTGTTTGTGATCGGGTGTGATAGTGTTTGTGATCAAGTGTGATAGTGTTTGTAATCAGGTGTGATAGTGTTTGTGATCGGGTGGACAGTGTTTATGATCAGGTGTGATAGTGTTTGTGAACAGGTGTGATAGTGTTTGTGATCAGGTGTGTTGGCGTTTTTAATTAGGTGTGATAATGTTTTTGAAGAGTTGTGACAGTGTTTGTGATCAGGTGTGATAGTGTTTATGATCAGGTGTGATAGTGTTTTTAATCAGGCGTGATAATGTTTGTGAACAGGTGTGATAGTGTATGTGTTCAGGTGTGATAGTGTTTATGATCAGGTGTGATGGTGTTTTTAATCAGGTGTGATAGTGTTTGTGATCAGGTGTGAAAGTGTTTGTGATCAGGTGTGATAGTGTATGTGGTCAGGTGTGATAGTGTTTATGATCAGGTGGATAGTGTCTGTGATCAGGTGTGATAGTGCTTTTGATCTGGTGGATAGTGTTTGTGATCAGGTGAGATAATGTTTGTGATCAGGTGTGATAGAGTTTTTCATCAGGAGGATAGTGTCTGTGATCAGGTGTGATAGTGTTTGTGATCAGGTGTGATAGTGTTTGTGAACAGGTGGATAGTGTTTCTGATCAGGTGTGCTAGTGTTTTTAATCAGGTGGATAGTGTCTGTGATCAGGTGTGATAGTGTTTGTGATCAGGTGTGATAGTGTTTGTGATCACGTGTGATAGTGTTTGTGATCAGGTGGATAGTGTTTGTGATCAGGTGTGATAGTGTTTCTAATCTGGTGTGATAGTGTTTGTGATCAGGTATGATAGTGTCTGTGATCAGGTGTGATAGTGTTTGTAATCTGGTGGGATAGTCTTTGTGATCAGGTGTGATAGTGTTTGTGATCAGGTGTGACCGTGTTTGTGATCAGGTGGACAGTCTTTGTGATCAGGTGTGATAGTGTTTGTGATCAGGTGGATGGTGTTTGTGAACAGGTGTGATAGTGTTTGTGATCAGGTGTGATAGTGTTTGTGATCAGGTGTGATAGTGTTTGTGATCAGGTGTGATAGTGTGTGTGATCGGGTGTGATAGTGTATCTGATCGTGTGTGATATTGTTTGTGAACGGGTGTGATAGATTTTGTGGTCAGGTGTGATAGTGTTTGTGTTCGGGTGTCATAGTGTTTGTGATCACGTGTGATAGTGTTTGTGATCTGTTGGATAGTGTTTGTGATCAGCTTTGATTGTGTTTGTGATCAGGTGGATGGTGTTTGTGATCAGGTGTGATAGTTTTTTAGATCAGGTGGATAGTGTTTATGATCAAGTGGATAGTGTTTGTGATCAGGTGGATAATCTTTGTGATCAGGTGGATGGTGTTTGTGATCAGGTGTGATAGTTTTTTAGATCAGGTGGATAGTGTTTATGATCAGGTGGATAATCTTTGTGATCAGGTGGATAGTGTTTGTGATCAGGTGTGATAGTGTTTGTGATCAGGTACGATAATGTTTGTGATCAGGTGTGATGGTGTTTGTGATCAGGTGTGATAATGTTTGTGAAGAGGTGTGATAGTGTTTGTGATCAATTGGATAGTGTTTGTGATCAGGTTTGATAGTCTTTTTAATCAGGCGTGATAGTGTATGTGATCAGATGGATAGTGTTTGCGATCAGGTGTGATACTTTTTATGATCAAGTAGATAGTGTTTGTGATCAGGTGTGATAGTGTTTGTGATCAGGTGGATAGTGTATGTGATCAGGTGTGATAGTGTAAGTGATCAGGTGTGATAGTGTTTGAGATCGGGTGTGATAGTGTTTGTGATCAGGTGTGACAGTGTGTGTGATCAGGTGTGATAGTGTATGTGATCGTGTGTGATATTGTTTGTGATCAGGTGTGATCGTGTTTGTGATCAGGTGTGATAGTATTTGTGATCAGGTGTGATAATATATGTGATCAGGTGTGATAGTGTTTGTGATCGGGTGTGATAGTGTTTGTGATCAGGTGTGATAGTATTTGTGATCAGGTGGACAGTGTTTGTGATCAGGTGTGATAGTGTTTGTGATCAGGTGGATAGTCTTTGTGAACAGGTGTGATATTGTTTGTGATCAGGTGTGATAGTGATTGTAATTGGGTGTGATAGTGTTTGTGATCGGGTGTGATAGTGTTTGTGATCAAGTGTGATAGTGTTTGTAATCTGGTGTGATAGTGTTTGTGAACAGATGGATAGTGTTTGTGACCAGGTGTGATTGTGTTTGTGATCAGGTGTGATAGTGTTTATGATCAGGTGTGCTAGTGTTTGTGATCAGGTGGATAGTGTTTGTGATCAGGTGTGATAGTGTTTGTGATCAGGTGGATAGTGTTTGTGAACAGGTGTGATAGTGTTTGTGATCAGGTGTGATAGTGTTTGTGAACAGGTGTGATAGTGTTTGTGATCAGGTGGACAGTGTTTGTGATCAGGTGTGATAGTATTTGTGATCAAGTGGATAGTGTTTGTGAACAGGTGTGATAGTTTTTGTGATCAGGTGTGATAGTGATTGTAATTGGGTGTGATAGTGTTTGTGATCGGGTGTGATAGTGTTTGTGATCAAATGTGATAGTGTTTGTAATCAGGTGTGATAGTGTTTGTGATCGGGTGGACAGTGTTTATGATCAGGTGTGATAGTGTTTGTGAACAGGTGTGATAGTGTTTGTGATCTGTTGGATAGTGTTTGTGATCAGGTGGATAGTGTTTGTGATCAGGTGTGATAGTCTTTGTGATCAGCTGTGATAGTGATTGTAATTGGGTGTGATAGTGTTTGTGATCGGGTGTGATAGTGTTTGTGATCAAGTGTGATAGTGTTTGTAATCAGGTGTGATAGTGTTTGTGATCGGGTGGACAGTGTTTGTGATCAGGTGTGATAGTGTTTGTGAACAGGTGTGATAGTGTTTGTGATCTGTTGGATAGTGTTTGTGATCAGGTGGATAGTGTTTGTGATCAGGTGCGATAGTGTTTGTGATCACTTGTAATAGTGTTTGTGATCAGGTGGATAGTGTTTGTGAACAGGTGTGATAGTCTTTGTGATCAGCTGTGATAGTGATTGTAATTGGGTGTGATAGTGTTTGTGATCGGGTGTGATAGTGTTTGTGATCAAGTGTGATAGTGTTTGTAATCAGGTGTGATAGTGTTTGTGATCGGGTGGACAGTGTTTGTGATCAGGTGTGATAGTGTTTGTGAACAGGTGTGATAGTGTTTGTGATCTGTTGGATAGTGTTTGTGATCAGGTGGATAGTGTTTGTGATCAGGTGCGATAGTGTTTGTGATCACTTGTAATAGTGTTTGTGATCAGATGGATAGTGTTTGTGATCAGGTGCGATAGTGTTTGTGATCAGGTGGGATAGTGTTTTTGATCAGATGTGATAGTGTTTGTAATCAGGTGTGATAGTGTTTGTGATCAGGTGTGATAGTGTTTGTGATCAGGTGTGATAGTGTTTGTGATCAGGTGTGATAGTGTTTGTGATCAGGTGTGATAGTGTTTGTGATCAGGTGTGATAGTGTTTGTGATCAGGTGTGATAGTGTTTGTGATCAGGTGTGATAGTGTTTGTGATCAGGTGTGATAGTGTTTGTGATCAGGTGTGATAGTGTTTGTGATCAGGTGTGATAGTGTTTGTGATCAGGTGTGATAGTGTTTGTGATCAGGTGTGATAGTGTTTGTGATCAGGTGTGATAGTGTTTGTGATCAGGTGTGATAGTGTTTGTGATCAGGTGTGATAGTGTTTGTGATCAGGTGTGATAGTGTTTGTGATCAGGTGTGATAGTGTTTGTGATCAGGTGTGATAGTGTTTGTGATCAGGTGTGATAGTGTTTGTGATCAGGTGTGATAGTGTTTGTGATCAGGTGTGATAGTGTTTGTGATCAGGTGTGATAGTGTTTGTGATCAGGTGTGAAAGTGTTTGTGATCAGGTGTGATAGTGTATGTGATCAGGTGTGATAGTGTTTATGATCAGGTGGATAGTGTCTGTGATCAGGTGTGATAGTGTTTGTGATCTGGTGGATAGTGTTTGTGATCAGGTGAGATAGTGTTTGTGATCAGGTGTGCTAGTGTTTTTAATCAGGTGGATAGTGTCTGTGATCAGGTGTGATAGTGTTTGTGATCAGGTGTGACAGTGTTTGTGATCACGTGTGATAGTGTTTGTGATCAGGTGGATAGTGTTTGTGATCAGGTGTGATAGTGTTTCTAATCTGGTGTGATAGTGTTTGTGATCAGGTATGTTAGTGTCTGTGATCAGGTGTGATAGTGTTTGTAATCTGGTGGGATAGTCTTTGTGATCAGGTGTGATAGTGTTTGTGATCAGGTGTGATCGTGTTTGTGATCAGCTGGACAGTGTTTGTGATCAGGTGTGATAGTGTTTGTGATCAGGTGTGATAGAGTTTGTGATCAGGTGGATAGTGTTTGTGAACAGGTGTGATAGTGTTTGTGATCAGGTGTGATAGTGTTTGTGAACAGGTGTGATAGTGTTTGTGATCAGGTGTGATAGTGTTTGTGATCAGGTGTGATAGTGTGTGTGATCGGGTGTGATAGTGTATCTGATCGTGTGTGATATTGTTTGTGAACGGGTGTGATAGATTTTGTGGTCAGGTGTGATAGTGTTTGTGTTCGGGTGTCATAGTGTTTGTGATCACGTGTGATAGTGTTTGTGATCTGTTGGATAGTGTTTGTGATCAGGTGTGATAGTGTTTGTGATCAGGTGGATGGTGTTTGTGATCAGGTGTGATAGCGTTTGTGTTCGGGTGTCATAGTGTTTTTGATCACGTGTGACAGTGTTTGTGATCTGTTGGATAGTGTTTGTGATCAGGTGTGATAGTGTTTGTGATCAGGTGGATGGTGTTTGTGATCAGGTGTGATAGTTTTTTAGATCAGGTGGATAGTGTTTGTGATCAGGTGGATAGTGTTTGTGATCAGGTGTGATAGTGTTTGTGATCAGGTGGATAGGTTTTGTGATCAGGTGTGATAGTGTTTGTGAAGAGGTGTGATAGTGTTTGTGATCAATTGGATAGTGTTTGTGATCAGGTTTGATAGTGTATCTAATCAGGTGTGATAGTGTTTGTGATCAGGTACGATAATGTTTGTGATCAGGTGTGATGGTGTTTGTGATCAGGTGTGATAATGTTTGTGAAGAGGTGTGATAGTGTTTGTGATCAGGTGGATAGTGTTTGTGATCAGGTGTGATAGTGTTTCTAATCTGGTGTGATAGTGTTTGTGTTCAGGTATGATAGTGTCTGTGATCAGGTGTGATAGTGTTTGTAATCTGGTGGGATAGTCTTTGTGATCAGGTGTGATAGTGTTTGTGATCAGGTGTGATCGTGTTTGTGATCAGCTGGACAGTGTTTGTGATCAGGTGTGATAGTGTTTGTGATCAGTTGTGATAGGGTTTGTGATCAGGTGGATAGTGTTTGTGAACAGGTGTGATAGTGTTTGTGATCAGGTGTGATAGTGTTTGTGAACAGGTGTGATAGTGTTTGTGATCAGGTGTGATATTGTTTGTGATCAGGTGTGATAGTGTTTGTGATCAGGTGTGATAGTGTTTGTGATCAGGTGTGATAGTGTGTGTGATCGGGTGTGATAGTGTATCTGATCGTGTGTGATATTGTTTGTGAACGGGTGTGATAGATTTTGTGGTCAGGTGTGATAGTGTTTGTGTTCGGGTGTCATAGTGTTTGTGATCACGTGTGATAGTGTTTGTGATCTGTTGGATAGTGTTTGTGATCAGGTGTGATAGTGTTTGTGATCAGGTGGATGGTGTTTGTGATCAGGTGTGATAGTTTTTTAGATCAGGTGGATAGTGTTTATGATCAAGTGGATAGTGTTTGTGATCAGGTGGATAATGTTTGTGATCAGGTGGATAGTGTTTGTGATCAGGTGTGATAGTGTTTGTGATCAGGTGGATAGTGTTTGTGATCAGGTGTGATAGTGTTTGTGATCAGGTGGATAGTGTTTGTGATCAGGTGTGATAGTGTTTGTGATCAGGTACGATAATGTTTGTGATCAGGTGTGATGGTGTTTGTGATCAGGTGTGATAATGTTTGTGAAGAGGTGTGATAGTGTTTGTGATCAATTGGATAGTGTTTGTGATCAGGTTTGATAGTCTTTTTAATCAGGCGTGATAGTGTATGTGATCAGATGGATAGTGTTTGCGATCGGGTGTGATACTTTTTATGATCAAGTAGATAGTGTTTGTGATCAGGTGTGATAGTGTTTGTGATCAGGTGGATAGTGTATGTGTTCAGGTGTGATAGTGTTTGAGATCGGGTGTGATAGTGTTTGTGATCAGGTGTGACAGTGTGTGTGATCAGGTGTGATAGTGTATGTGATCGTGTGTGATATTGTTTGTGATCAGGTGTGATTGTGTTTGTGATCAGGTGTGACAGTGTTTGTGATCAGGTGTGATAATATATGTGATCAGGTGTGATAGTGTTTGTGATCGGGTGTGATAGTGTTTGTGATCAGGTGTGATAGTATTTGTGATCATGTGTGATAATATATGTGATCAGGTGTGACTGTGTTTGTGATCAGGTGTGATAGTGTATGTGGTCAGGTGTGATAGTGTTTTTGATCAGGTGTGATCGTGTTTGTGATCAGGTGTGATAGTGTTTGTGATCAGAAATGATAGTGTATGTAATCAGGTGTGATAGTGTATGTGATCAGGTGTGATAGTGTCTGTGATCAGGTGTGATAGTGTTTGAGATCGTGTGTGATAGTGTTTGTGATAGGGTGTGATAGTGTTTGTGATTGGGTGTGATAGTGTTTGTCATCGGGTGTGATAATGTATGTGATCAGGTGTGATAGTGTAAGTGATCGGGTGTGATAGTGTTTGTGATCTGTTGGATAGTGTTTGTGATCACGTGTGATAGTGTTTGTGATCAGGTAGATAGTGTTTGTGATCACGTGTTGTAAGGGTAAAATCAATTGTAATAATGTAAGGGCAAATCAGTTGTAATGCTTAAGATTAGTTGAACTGCTTAAAGGACTAGAGTAAAGGTCAAAGTATCTCCCGAAGGCTACAAGCCGATGGGGACAGGGGTATAATTAATTAAAAACCTGCTTGCTTGGTCTGCGGTATAGATAATGCAGACACTGCAGAACAAACGTGAATCATTGTTGTCTGTAATAAACTAACCTCGAATGCTGTCCAATCACAAACAGGCAACTCAGGTTGACCAAAGCTATGATGAAGCAAGAATAAACCTTGCAGTCCAGATGGCTAACCACCATTAGACAAAAGCAGAACTAGGGAATGGGTTTCGCTAACATTGTAAGATTCTAATCAGGTTGTTTTTGGAGACCCTGACTTACGGTCACTCATGATGCAATAACTGCTGATGTTTGTATTTTCTGTCTTCTTGAAGTGTATAAAAAGCTGGGCTGCCACTATTAAATTGAGAAGCTGGTCACTAGACAGCGGGGCTATGACTCTTCTCCCAATGCGCTTTGAATAATAAACTGTGATCTTTTGCTTTGAGACAGATTCGAGTGAATTAATTTTTCACCAACAATTGGCGTAGTCGGCAGGATGCTCTGGGATTGAAAGACCGCCCGTACCAGTGAAGCCGGACGAGAAGTCAAATTTTGACCGTCCAGAAATTGAGTCACTTGGGTAGGTGGAGAGGAAATGCCATAGCATCACGAATCAAGTGAAAGTCTGTGAGAGGTTGGAGAACACAGTTGTGTGAGTGTGGATCGCGTGTACTAAGGGAACACTGTGTAGCGATAAATGTCGCGAAGGTATGTGTAATTGACTGATCGACACAGACAAGGAGGGCGCCTGTCTCACACACCTAGCCTGAGCCGGAATTAAGAGGGCGACTGGGCCCCACGTGATGGCCAGGATCAAGTAGGCGTAGAGAACCAAAGCACCCTGGGATCGTGAAGTCAATAAATATATGTGTGTGTGTGTGTGCTGTGACTACGTAACCGCTTAAAGTCTTTTAAGGTATCAAGAACTAACCCGATTAGAGGAACTCAATATTTGGTAAGACTGAAAGTTGGACTATATATGGCATCGGGGAAAGAAATAGAATAGGAACAAATGGGATCCCTTACTAGGTTCTATGCAGATGACCGGAAGGGTATAGTTGATAAGATGAGAAAGGAGGGGTGGGACCCGCTCCAGAATCCGAAGGCACAAAGAGAGTGGTGGGAAGGTCAAAAACAGAAAAAGGCAAAAAAGGCGGGGGTGATACTAATACACCAGTTGGTCAGAGTAACTAATAAGGTGCAGCAACTCCACACTAAACTTGCAAGTAAAAATGAAAGAATTCTTGAATTAGAACAAGAGCTATTATTATACAAAGGAGGTTGCAAGTACGGTCTCACTCTGCGGGAGTAAGGAAGAGACGTACCTCTGACAACACAGGTTGCAAGTGCGGTCTCACTCTGCGGGAGTAAGGAAGAGACGTACCTCTGACAACAATTAACCAAGGGAAGATGATTAAGAAAGGGTATGAGTCAGGAAACAAACCGACATGGAAGTTATTAATATTTGTGCCGAGACAAATAAAACTCAAGATTTGCTAAGTGACAGGAACCTTAAAAAATGCTGGGATCTCAGTTTGAGTGAAAGTGTGTGTTCAAGAGTAAAAGGTTCTCTGACTGTGAATGTTTAAGAAGTTACAGTATTTCTTTTGTCTGAAAGTCTGTCTTTAAAAAGTGGAAGTCATTTTTGTTTTAGTTCCACCCACTCTTTTGTACAGAGAGCTAAAAGCTGTTTAACCCTTTGAAGACCTGTCTTGAATGACGGACAAGTGTGTGTTGTTTTAAGTTTGTTAATTGTTTTACAAAAGATAAGCTTCAGCCTTGAAGTCACAGTTGCCAATGTGCCTGGAAGAAAATGAATTTGAATGTTTACAAGGTATGATTAATTGTTTCTTTGTTAATGTGGTTTCTTTATTTTCCAAGTGATACTGGTTAGTTTAAAAAAAAATTGATCTGGATTGAATTGGAGTTAGAGGTGAATTAACCTATTAAAACCAGACTTTCATTGTGGCCACGGTGAAATTCTGGTTGGTGTAAATTTGTGTAGACCGCATTGAATAAGATTGTGCACCCAGAATTGAAACAAAACTTCAAACTACAATTTAAGTTAAGCTGGTGTGTAAAAACTGAGAAGAAAAACAAAAAGTTTGTTTAACAAAAGATTAAGTTTCAGTCTAAGATTTAACTTTGGAGTCGCGGTTGCTATGGTGGAATCCTCCAAAGCAATTTGTTTAAATGTGAAAAACAAATTTTTCTCCAGTTGTAAGCAACAACTTTAGTATTGCTGAATGAAATTTAAAGATATTGGACATTATTAAATTTAAGTGTCTTAATTTTAAATTAGTATTTCCTCACAGTGATGGAAGGAAAATTAAGATTTGATAAATTAATCCCTTGGGCTCTTAAACAGAACTATATCAGATAGCCGGAAAGCAAAGTGGGAAACAATCCTCTGACCAAGAGATGGATCAGTATTAAACAAAAACATACTGGAATAAACCCAGCATCCGGAATATTAACAGAAGGGGTTATATGACCTCCACTGGAAAGGTAGTAAAACATGGAAAGCTAATAGAAAGGTTAGTTAAGGCAACACAGGCACCTTTAGAAACCGCGGTAATTAAAATAAAGGCCCACACGAAGATAGACATGGACCCGTCTGCCTCAGGGATTCCATAATAGCCCGGCAGTATTCCACCGGGTAATGAGTACACTATTGGGGTCCATTGACCTAACCCTGTACCGGAGTACAATACTGCAGTATGTGGATGACTTATTGATAGCCTCAGAAGACGACAGAGGACATGCAGCAGCCCTGGCAGTGGTCCTACAAATGCTAGAAAAGGGTGGTTTTAAAGTAAACCCCCAAAAGGCCCAACTCGGGAAGTCTACAGTCACCTACCTGGGACAGCAGTTGTCCCAGGGAGCCAGAATCATGCCTAATGATCGCCGAAAGGCGATTCAAGAAATGCCCAGACCAGTTTCAGTAAGAGGGGTCCGGAAGGTCCTGGGCTTGTTCAACTATAGTAGGAGCTTCATACCCAACTTCGCAGCTATAGCAGAACCTGTACAAAGATTAGTGAAAGGGGGAAAACTTGCAGCAGCGCCCATCGAGTGGGAACCCGAACAGGACGCATATGATGAATTGAAAAGGGCATTAATAACAGCCCCAGGATTAGGCCTACCAGATATGAAAAAACCATTCCACATATACTGCGAAAATGAAGGAGGATTCTATGCGGCAGTAGTCACACAACAACACGGTGATCGGAAATGACCCGTGGCTTACTACTCCACGCAGCAATCCCCAGTAGCAGCGGGGCTCTCACGATGTGTGGCGGCGCTTGTCTGCGCTGCCTGGGCAGCTAGGGTTAGTGAACCAACCGTGATGACAGGGGATATCATCTTACACACTCGGCATACACTGGTAGAGATGTTAAATACCGGGAAACTACGGTCAGTTTCCAATATGCGGCGAGCTCAATGGGAAGCAGTCCTACTGCCGATAGACCAGACAGTTAAGATAATTCGGGATACAGGGGAAAACCCCGCGGAAGGCATCCTGAGTGAGGGAAGCCCCCATCAGTGCTCAGGGACGGAGGGGGAACTAGACGAAACCCTCGTGCAGGATGAACTGCTGGAGGAAGCTCAGATGACACTGTACGTAGACGGGTCAAGGAAATATGTAGAGGGATCTCCCTGGACAGGATGGGCAGTAGTAAATGATCAGTTGGAAACAGAAATGTCGGGAAGGTTAGATGGAGGCTTGTCAGCACAAGTAGCCGAGATAGTAGCGTTAACAAAGGCGCTAGAAGTAGCAAGGGGAAAGACAGTAAACATCTACATGGATAATAGATATGCATTCGGAGTGGTACACGATTATATGACAGCTTGGGGGAGAAGGGGGTTTGTGACAACCGGAGGGGATCACATAAAACACCAGCAGCGAATAGAGGCCCTCTTGGAGGCCACAAAAGCCCCAGCACAAGCTGCAGTAATAAAAATCAAAGCGCACCAGAAGTTACAGAATCAGGAGCAAAAAGGGAACCCGGCCGCTGATCTAGCAGCACAGCGAGCTCTTGAACAAGAAATGGTTGAAGGGAACGTAGCTAGTGCACAGGTAGAGGAAATAGATATCAGTAAATTGCATGCAGATGCCCCAGAAGACAAAAGACAGGAAGAAAGAGATAAAGATTTGGAATTGACCGCATTTCCATATATCCCTCCAGCGGGGACCAAGGTAATGGTTAAGAATCTACCAGGAAAACCCGGGTTCGCCCCAAAATGGTCAGGACCATATCAGATTTTAATTAGTGGGGATACATGTGCTTGCATTGATATAAAGGGCATGGGACGATGGAAGCACTGGACACAGCTGAAAGCCTATGACCCTTCACCAATTTAAGAATGGCTACACCAGAACAAATACCATTCATAGAAAGTGGGGAATATGCTAGACAATATGACGAATGGAAATGGACGCTGGCACAAACACTGGCTTGGATAATATGTATTATCTTGATTAATAACAATATTCTATTCACCCCCACAGGAAAATAGAATCTATAAGCAACAAAGCGGTTAGGTTGGCGAAATAACCTTTGGGACATTGTTAACATAAAGTGATAAGATGAACGTGTTACGCGATATCATGTGTAGTTTGCTTGTTTGTGTAAACATAATATGTAGCCCCGGGGGGACTCAGGCTAGACACGGGCCAAAAGAGAGTTACGGGTAAATTGGCAAGGGAATCCATTAAAATGGCCTCCGTCTTGGAGCAGGTGGCCAACGATACAGCTGAAGCCCTAGTCAAGGTTAATGCAGAGATGGTAGCCCTCCGCACAGTAGCTCTGCAAAATCGGATGGCCCTTGACTATGTGTTGGCAGAAAAAGGGGGAACCTGTGCCCTAATAGGTACAGAATGTTGTACCTACATACCAGACAGCTCAGAAGAAATAACTAACTTGGTAGAACACATACAGGAAGAAGTAAAAAAGTTAAAACAACCTCCGTTATCCACCCTTTGGGGCTGGGCAACTGGATGGTTGGGATCACTCGGGACGTCAGTAGTACAAGGATTGATTTTGTTCTTTGTTATAATATTAGTGATGTATGGTCTGGTCTTATTGTTGAAATGTTGCTGCGCCCAAATGGCAAAAGATGTCGTTCCAGCCGCACCAGTGGGGCAGGTGTATCGTAACGTAAAAGATAGATCTCTGTTTATCTAAGAAAGGAAAATGCTTACGCGCGGGTAATGTTTGTATTAATGCATGTGTAAAACTTTAGAGATAGAGTAGAGTAGGGACAAACCATTGGTTGCGGCATATGGCACAAGAAGAGACAGACAAACAGATGAAGAAGGGAACAACTTTAAGCTACAAGGAATACGTCTACACACGGAAGAAATGGATCATCGATATTTCAAAGAGGAGGACATGATCGTGACACGTCAGGCGGAGGACGGAGGATAAAAAACAGAAGAGGAGAGGAAGAACACTAACCTAAATGGTACGAATAGCTCAACAGTCGTGATGTGACTGGACTGTGCAGCTCAACCTCTTCCGGGGTGTCTTTCTCTCTCATTCTCCCGAGCGCGTTCTCATTCACATTGGACTGTGAAACAACAATAACATCGTCAAAAGAACTCGTCAACAGAGCATAAGGAACTGTGTGCCGCCGTTATAACCATGGTATGATGGTCCCCAGGACAAATCAAGCTTTGGCCAGGGACCAATAGGAGGGACTGTAAGGGTAAAATTAATTGTAATAATGTAAGGGCAAATCAGTTGTAATGCTTACGATTAGTTGAACTGCTTAAAGGACTAGAGTAAAGGTCAAAGTATCTCCCGAAGGCTACAAGCCGATGGAGACAGGGGTGTCATTAAATGAAAACCTGCTTGCTTGGTCTGCGGTATAGATAATGCAGACACTGCAGAACAAAACGTGAATCATTGTTGTCTGTAATAAACTAACCTCGAATGGTGTCCAATCACAAACAGACAACCCAGGTTGATCGAAGCTATGATGAAACAAGAATAAACCTTGCAGTCCAGATGGCTAACCACCATTAGACAAAAGCAGAACAAGGGAATAGGTTTCACTAACATTGTAAGATCCTAATCAGGTTGTTTTTAGAGACCCTGACTTATGGTCACTCATGATGCAATAACTGCTGATGTTTGTATTTTCTGGCTTCTTGAAGTGTTTAAAGAATCTGGGCTGCCACTATTAAATTGAGAAGCTGGTCACTAGACAGCGGGTCTATGACTCTTCTCCCAATGCACATTGAATAATAAACTGTGATCTTTTGCTTTGAGACAGACTCGAGTGAATTAATTATTCACCAACAGTGTAATAGTGTTTGTGATTAGGTATGATAGTGTATGTGGTCAGGTGTGATAGTGTATGTGGTCAAGTGTGATAGTGTTTGTAATCTGGTGGATAGTGTACGTAATCAGGTGTGATAGTGTATGTGGTCAAGTGTGATAGTGTTTGTAATCTGGTGGATAGTCTATGTGATCAGGTGTGATAGAGTATGTGGTCAAGTGTGATAGTGTTTGTAAACTGGTGGATAGTGTATGTGATCAGGTGTGATAGTATTTGTGATCAGGTGTGATAGTGTTTGAGATTGGGTGTGATAGTGTTTGTCATTGGGTGTGATAATGTATGTGATCAGGTGTGATAGTATTTGTGATCAGGTGTGATAGTGTTTGTGATCAGGTGTGATAGTGTTTGTCATCGGGGGTGATAGTGTATGTGATCAGGTGTGATAGTGTAAGTGATCAGGTGTGAAAGTATATGTGGTCAGGTGGATAGTGTTTGTGATCAGGTGGATAGTGTTTATGATCAGGTGTGATAGTGTTTGCGATCAGGTGGATAGTGTTTGTGATCAAGGGGATAATGTTTGTGATCAGGTGTGATAGTGTTTGTGATCAGGTGTGATGGTGTGTTTAATCAGGTGTGATAATGTTTGTGAACAGGTGTGACAGTGTTGGTGATCAGGTGAATAGTGTATGTGATCAGGTGTGATAGTGTATGTGGTCAGGTGTGATAGTGTTTGTGATCGGGTGTGATAGTATTTGTGATCAGGTGTGATAGTGTTTGTGATCAGGTGTGATAGTGTATGTGATCAGGTGTGATGGTGTTTGTGATCAGGTGTGATAGTGTATGTGGTCAGGTTTGATAGTGTTTGTGATCGGATGTCATAATGTTTCTGATCACATGTGATAGTGTTTGTGATCTGTTGGATAGTGTTTGTGATCACGTGTGATAGTGTTTGTGATCAGGTGGGTAGTGTTTGTGATCAGGTATGATAATGTATGTAATCAGGTGTGATAGTGTTTGTGATCAGGTGTGATAGTGTTTGTGATCAGGTGTGATAGTGT
The DNA here is from genome assembly GCA_030390025.1 of Squalus acanthias. Taxonomy (NCBI): domain Eukaryota; kingdom Metazoa; phylum Chordata; class Chondrichthyes; order Squaliformes; family Squalidae; genus Squalus; species Squalus acanthias. The sequence continues at coordinate 76,568,034 of CM059436.1, forward strand.
TTGTGATCAGGTGTGATAGTGTTTGTAATCAGGTGGATAGTGTTTGTGATCAGGTTTGATACTGTTTGTGATCAGTTGTATGCTGTCTGTGATCAGGTGGATAGTGTTTGTGATCACGTGGTTAATGTTTGTGATTAGGTATGATAGTGTATGTGGTCAGGTGTGATAGTGTATGTGGTCATGTGTGATAGTGTTTGTAATCTGGTGGATAGTGTACGTAATCAGGTGTGATAGTGTATGTGGTCAAGTGTGATAGTGTTTGTAATCTGGTGGATAGTCTATGTGATCAGGTGTGATAGAGTATGTGGTCAAGTGTGATAGTGTTTGTAAACTGGTGGATAGTGTATGTGATCAGGTGTGATAGTATTTGTGATCAGGTGTGATAGTGTTTGAGATTGGGTGTGATAGTGTTTGTCATTGGGTGTGATAATGTATGTGATCAGGTGTGATAGTATTTGTGATCAGGTGTGATAGTGTTTGTGATCAGGTGTGATAGTGTTTGTCATCGGGGGTGATAGTGTATGTGATCAGGTGTGATAGTGTAAGTGATCAGGTGTGAAAGTGTATGTGGTCAGGTGGATAGTGTTTGTGATCAGGTGGATAGTGTTTATGATCAGGTGTGATAGTGTTTGCGATCAGGTGGATAGTGTTTGTGATCAAGGGGATAATGTTTGTGATCAGGTGTGATAGTGTTTGTGATCAGGTGTGATGGTGTGTTTAATCAGGTGTGATAATGTTTGTGAACAGGTGTGACAGTGTTGGTGATCAGGTGAATAGTGTATGTGATCAGGTGTGATAGTGTATGTGGTCAGGTGTGATAGTGTTTGTGATCGGGTGTGATAGTATTTGTGATCAGGTGTGATAGTGTTTGTGATCAGGTGTGATAGTGTATGTGATCAGGTGTGATGGTGTTTGTGATCAGGTGTGATAGTGTATGTGGTCAGGTTTGATAGTGTTTGTGATCGGGTGTCATAATGTTTCTGATCACATGTGATAGTGTTTGTGATCTGTTGGATAGTGTTTGTGATCACGTGTGATAGTGTTTGTGATCAGGTGGGTAGTGTTTGTGATCAGGTATGATAATGTATGTAATCAGGTGTGATAGTGTTTGTGATCAGGTGTGATAGTGTTTGTGATCAGGTGTGATAGTGTTTGTGATCAGGTGTGATAGTGTTTGTAATCAGGTGGATAGTGTTTGTGATCAGGTTTGATACTGTTTGTGATCAGTTGTATGCTGTTTGTGATCAGGTGGATAGTGTTTGTGATCAGGTGGTTAATGTTTGTGATCAGGTGTGATAGTGTTTGTGATCAGGTGGTCAGTATTTGTGATCAGGTGTGATAGAGTTTGTGATCAGGTGGATAATGTTTGTGATCAGGTGGATAGTGTTTGTGATCAGGTGTGATAGAGTTTGTGATCAGGTGTGATAGAGTTTGTGATCGGGTGGATAGTGTTTGTGATCAGGTGGATAGTTTTTGAGAACAGGAGTGATAGTGTTTGTGAACAGGTGTGATAGTGTTTGTAATCTGGTGGATAGTGTTTGTGATCAGTTGGATATTGTTTGTGATCGGGTGTGAAGTGTTTGTGATCAGGTGGATAGAGTTTGTGATCAGGTTTGTTAGTTTTGGGATCAGGTGGATAGTGATGCAAGAAAACTACTAGGCACTTGGCCTAAGCGTTAAACAAAGCTGTAATCATCTGTTTTACAACATGGAGATCTAGTTGTGTCCTTAACTAGTTCCTGTTAAGAATGTCCTGCGCAAGCTGGGCCCATGCCCGAGTATTTATTCTCTCCCTGGACAGCGCCACCATCTGGCCGCCCAGTATTATTTCATAAGTCATTTCCACAGGAATGACAAGATTCATGTCAGATAGTGTTTGTGATCAGGTGGATAGTGTTTGTGATCAGGTGTGATAGTGTTTGTGATCAGGTGTGACAGTGTTTGTGATCAGGTGTGATAGTGATTGTGATCAGGTGTGATATTGATTGTGATCATGTGTGATAGTGTTTGTGATCAGGTGTGATAGTGTTTGTGATCAGGTGGACAGTGTTTGTGATCAGGTGTGATAGCGTTTGTGATCAGGTGTGATAGTGTTTGTAATGAGGTGTGATAGTGATTGTGATCAGGTGTGATTTTTTGTGATCAGGTGTGATAGTGTTTGTGATCAGGTGTGATAGTGTTTGTGATCAGGTGGACAGTGTTTGTGATCAGGTGTGATAGTTTTTGTGATCAGGTGTGATAGTGTTTGTAATCAGGTGTGATAGTGTTTGTGATCAGGTGGATAGTGTTTGTGATCAGGTGTGGTAGTGTTTGTGATCAGGTTTGATAGTGTTTGTGATCAGGTGGATAGTGTTTGTGATCAGGTTTGATAGTGTTTGTGACCAGGTGGATAGTGTTTGTGATCAGGTGTGATAGTGTTTGTGATCAGGTGTGATAGAGTTTTTGATCAGGTGGATAGTGTCTGTGATCAGGTGTGATAATGTTTGTGATCAGGTGGATAGTTTTTGTGATCAGGTTTGATAATGTTTGTGATCAGGTGGATAGTTTTTGTGATCATGTTTTGTAGTTTTTGTGAACAGGTGGATTCTGTTTGTGATCAGGTGTGATAGTGTTAGTGACCAGGTGTGATAGTATTTGTAATCTGATGGATAGTGTATGTGATCAGGTTTGATAGATGTGAAAAGTCACACGATACCAGGTTATAGTCCAACAGTTTTATTTGAAATCACAAGCTTTTGGAGCGCTGCTCCTTCGTCAGGTGAAGTGAAGAGGTGTGTTGGTGTTTGTGATCAATTGTGATAGTGTTCGTGATCAGGTGTGATAGTGTTTGTGATCAGGTGTGATAGTGTTCGTGATCAGGTGTGATAGTGTTTGTGATCAGGTGGATAGTTTTTGAACTCAGGTGTGATAGTGTTTTTAATCTGGTGGATTTTGTTTATGATCAGGTGTGATAGTGTTTGTGATCAGGTGGATAGTGTTTGTGATCAGGTGTGATAGTGTTTGTAATCAGGTGTGATAGTTTTTGTGAACAGGTGAGTAGTGTTTGTGATCAGGTGAATAGTGTTAGTGATCAGGTGGGATAGTTTTTGTGATGAGGTGGATAGTGTTTGTGATCAGGTGGATTTTGTTTGTGAACAGGTGTGATAATGTTTTCAATCAGATGTGATAATGTTTGTGAACTGGTGTGATAGTGTTTGTGATCAGGTGTGATAGTGTTTGTGATCATGTGAACAGTGCCAGTGATCAGGTGTGATAGTGTTTGTGATCAGGTGTTACAGTGTTTGTGATCAGGTGTGATAGTGTTTATGATCAGGTGTGATAGTGTTTGTGATCAGGTGTGATAGTGTTTGTGATCAGGTGTGATAGTGTTTGTGATCAGGTGGATTTTGTTTGTGATCAGGTGTGATAGTTTTTGTGATCACGTGTGATAGTGTTTCTGATCAGGTGTGATAGTGTTTGTGATCAGGTGGATTTTGTTTGTGATCAGGTGTGATAGTGTTTGTGATCAGGTGTGATAGTGTTCTGATCAGGTGGATAGTGTTTGTGATCAGGTGGATTTTGTTTGTGATCAGGTGTGATAGTGTTTGTGATCACGTGTGATAGTGTTTCTGATCAGGTGGATAGTGTTTGTGATCAGGTGTGATAGTGTTTGTAATCAAGTGTGATAGTGTTTGTGATCAGGTGTGTTTGTGTTTGTGATCAGGTCGATAGTGTTTGTGATCAGGTGGATAGAGTTTGTGATCAGATGTGATAGTATTTGTGAACAGGTGTGATAATATTTGTGATCAGGTGTGATAGTGTTTGCGATCAGTTGACTAGTGTTTGAGAACAGCTGAGATAATGTATGTGATCAGGTGTGATAGTGTTTGTGAACAGGTGTGATAGTGTTTATGATCAGGAGTGATAGTGCATGTGATCAAGTGTATAGTGATTGTGATCAGGTGTGATAGTGTTTGTGATCAGGTGGACAGTGTTTGTGATCAGGTGTGATAGTGTTTGTGATCAGGTGTATCGTGATTGTGATCAGCTGTGATAGTGTTTGTGATCAGGTGGATAGTGTTTGTGATCAGGTGTATAGTGATTGTGATCAGGTGTGATAGTGTTTCTCATCAGGTGAGATAGTGTTTGTGATCAGCTGTATCGTGATTGTGATCAGCTGTGATAGTGTTTGTGATCAGGTGTATAGTGATTGTGATCAGGTATGATAGTGTTGTGATCAGGTGTGAAAGTGTTTGTGATCAGGTGTATAGTGATTGTGATCAGGTGTGATAGTGTTGTGATCAGGTGCGAAAGTGTTTGTGATCAGGTGTGAAAGTGTTTCAGATCAGGTGGGTAGTGTTTGTGATCAGGTGTGATAGTGTTTGTGATCAGGTGTGATAGTGTTTGTGATCAGGTGTGATAGTGTTTGTGATCAGGTGGACAGTGTTTGTGATCAGGTGTGATAGTGTTTGTGATCAGGTTGATAGTGTTTGTGATCAGGTGTGATAGTGTTAGTGACCAGGTGTGATAGTGTTAGTGACCAGGTGTGATAGTGTTTGTAATCTGATGGATAGTGTATGTGATCAGGTTTGATAGAGTTTGTGCTCAGGTGTATAGTGTTTGTGATCAGGTGGATAGTGTTTGTGATCAGGTGTGATAGTGTTTGTGATCAGGTGTGATAGTGTTTGTGATCAGGTGTACAGTGTTTGTGATCAGGTGGGTAGTGTTTGTGATCAGGTGACTAGTGTTTGTGATTAGGTGGATTTTGTTTGTGATCAGATGTGATAGCGTTTGTGATCAGGTGTGATAGTGTTTGTAATGAGGTGTGATAGTGATTGTGATCATGTGTGATAGTGTTTGTGATCAGGTGGAGAGAGTTTGTGATCAGGTAAGAGAGTGTTTGTGATCAGGTGTGATAGTGTTTGTGATCAGGTGTGATAGTGTTTGTGATCAGGTGTGATAGTGCTTGTGATCAGGTGGATTTTGTTTGTGATCAGGTGGATACAGTTTGTGATCAGGTGTATAGTGTTTGTGATCAGGTGTGATAGTGTTTGTGATCAGGTGGATAGAGTTTGTGATCAGGTGGATACAGTTTGTGATCAGGTGTATAGTGTTTGTGATCAGGTGTGATAGTGTTACAGATCAGGTGTGATATTGTTTGTGATCAGGTGGATAGAGTTTGTGATCAGGTGGATACAGTTTGTGATCAGGTGGATAGTGTTTGTGATCAGGTGGATACAGTTTGTGATCAGGTGTGATAGTGTTTGTGATCAGGTGTGATAGTGTTTGTGATCAGGTGGATATTGTTTGTGATCAGGTGTGATAGTGTTTGTGATCAGGTGGATTTTGTTTGTGAACAGTTGTGATTGTGTTTGTGATCAGGTGGATAGTGTTTGTGATCAGGTGTGATAGTGTTTGCGTTCAGGTGCGTAGAGTTTGTGATCAGTTATGAGTGTGTTTGTGATCATTCGTGATAGTGTTTGTGATCTGGAGGATAGAGTTTGTGATCAGGTGTGATAATCTTTGTGATCAGGTGTGATAGTGTTTGTGATCAGGTGTGATAGTGTTTGTAATCTGGTGGATAGAGTTTGTGATCAGGTGGAAAGAGTTTGTGATTAGGTGCATAGAGTTTGTGATCAGTTGTGAGAGTGTTTGTGATCAGGTGCAGAGAGTTTGTGATCAGGTGTGAGAGTGTTTGTGATCAGGTGTGATAGTGTTTGTGATCAGGTGTGACAGTGCTTCTGATCAGGTGGATAGTGTTTGTGATCAGGTGTGATAGTGTTTGTGATCAGGTGTGATAGTGTTTGTGATGAGGTGTTATCGTGTTTGTGATCAGGTGTGATAGTGTTTGTGATCAGATGGAGAGTGTTTGTGATCAGGTGTGATAGTGTTTGTGATCAGGTGTGATAGTGTTTGTGATCAGATGGATAGTGTTTGTGATCAGGTGTGATAGTGTTTGTGATCAGATGGATAGTGTTTGTGATCAGGTGGATAGTGTTTGTGATCAGGTGGATAGTGTTTGTGATCAGGTGTGATAGTGTTAGTGACCAGGTGTGATAGTGTTTGTGATCAGGTGGACAGTGTTTGTGATCATTTTTTTAGTTTTTGTGATTAGGTGGATACTGTTTGTGATCAGGTGTGATAGTGTTAGTGACCAGGTGTGATAGTGTTTGTATTCTGATGGACAGTGTATGTGATCAGGTTTGATAGAGTTTGTGCTCAGGTGTATAGTGTTTGTGATCAGGTGGATAGTGTTTGTGATCAGGTGTATAGTGATTGTGATCAGGTGTGATAGTGTTTGTGATCAGGTGTGATAGTGTTTGTGATCAGGTGTGATAGCGTTTCTGATCAGGTGTACAGTGTTTGTGATCAGGTGGATAGTGTTTGTGATCAGGTGGATAGTGTTTGTGATCAGGTGTGATAGTGTTTGTGATCAGGTGTGATAGTGTTTGTGATCAGGCGGATATTGTTTGTGATCAGGTGTGATAGTGATTGTGATCAGATGGATAGTGTTTGTGAACAGTTGTGATTGTGTTTGTGATCAGGTGGATAGTGTTTGTGATCAGGTGTGATAGTGTTTGTCTTCAGGTGCGTCGAGTTTGTGATCAGTTATGAGAGTGTTTGTGATCAGTCGTGATAGTGTTTGTGATCAGGTGGATAGAGTTTGTGATCAGGTGTGATAGTGTTTGTGATCAGGTGTGATAGTGTTTGTAATCTGGTGGATAGAGTTTGTGATCAGGTGGAAAGAGTTTGTGATTAGGTGCATAGAGTTTGTGATCAGTTGTGAGAGTGTTTGTGATCAGGTGCAGAGAGTTTGTGATCAGGTGTGAGAGTGTTTGTGATCAGGTGTGATAGTGTTTGTGATCTGGTGTGATAGTGTTTGTGATCAGGTGTGATAGTGTTTGTGATGAGATGTTATAGTGTTTGTGATCAGGTGGATAGTGTTTGTGATCAGGTGGACAGTGTTTGTGATCAGGTGTGATAGTGTTTGTGATCAGATGGATAGTGTTTGTGATCAGGTGGATAGTGTTTCTGATCAGATGTGATAGTGTTTGTGATCAGGTGGATAGTGTTTGTGATCAGGTGACTAGTGTTTGTGATCAGGTGGATTTTGTTTGTGATCAGATGTGATAGCGTTTGTGATCAGGTGTGATAGTGTTACAGATCAGGTGTGATATTGTTTGTGATCAGGTGGATAGAGTTTGTGATCAGGTGTGATAGTGTTTGTGATCAGGTGGATAGTGTTTGTGATCAGGTGTGATAGTGTTTGTGATCAGGTGTGATAGTGTTTGTGATCAGGCGGATATTGTTTGTGATCAGGTGTGATAGTGTTTGTGATCAGATGGATAGTGTTTGTGAACAGTTGTGATTGTGTTTGTGATCAGGTGGATAGTGTTTGTGATCAGGTGTGATAGTGTTTGTCTTCAGGTGCGTCGAGTTTGTGATCAGTTATGAGAGTGTTTGTGATTAGTCGTGATAGTGTTTGTGATCAGGTGGATAGAGTTTGTGATCAGGTGTGATAGTGTTTGTGATCAGGTGTGTCGAGTTTGTGAACAGTTATGAGAGTGTTTGTGATTAGTCGTGATAGTGTTTGTAATCTGGTGGATAGAGTTTGTGATCAGTTGGAAAGAGTTTGTGATTAGGTGCATAGAGTTTGTGATCAGTTGTGAGAGTGTTTGTGATCAGGTGCAGAGTTTGTGATCAGGTGTGAGAGTGTTTGTGATCAGGTGTGATAGTGTTTGTGATCAGGTGTGATAGTGTTTCTGATCAGGTGGATAGTGTTTGTGATCTGGTGTGATAGTGTTTGTGATCAGGTGTGATAGTGTTTGTGATGGGGTGTTATAGTGTTTGTGATCAGGTGGATAGTGTTTGTGATCAGGTGGACAGTGTTTGTGATCAGGTGTGATAGTGTTTGTGATCAGATGGATAGTGTTTGTGATCAGGTGGATAGTGTTTCTGATCAGGTGTGATAGTGTTTGTGATCAGGTGGATAGTGTTTGTGATCAGGTGACTAGTGTTTGTGATCAGGTGGATTTGGTTTGTGATCAGATGTGATAGCGTTTGTGATCAGGTGTGATAGTGTTACAGATCAGGTGTGATATTGTTTGTGATCAGGTGGATAGAGTTTGTGATCAGGTGTGATAGTGTTTGTGATCAGGTGGATAGTGTTTGTGATCAGGTGTGATAGTGTTTGTGATCAGGTGTGATAGTGTTTGTGATCAGGCGGATATTGTTTGTGATCAGGTGTGATAGTGTTTGTGATCAGATGGATAGTGTTTGTGAACAGTTGTGATTGTGTTTGTGATCAGGTGGATAGTGTTTGTGATCAGGTGTGATAGTGTTTGTCTTCAGGTGCGTCGAGTTTGTGATCAGTTATGAGAGTGTTTGTGATCAGTCGTGATAGTGTTTGTGATCAGGTGGATAGAGTTTGTGATCAGGTGTGATAGTGTTTGTAATCTGGTGGATAGAGTTTGTGATCAGTTGGAAAGAGTTTGTGATTAGGTGCATAGAGTTTGTGATCAGTTGTGAGAGTGTTTGTGATCAGGTGCAGAGCTTGTGACCAGGTGTGAGAGTGTTTGTGATCAGGTGTGATAATGTTTGTGATCAGGTGTGATAGTGTTTGTGATCAGGTGTGATAGTGTTTCTGATCAGGTGGATAGTGTTTGTGATCAGGTGTGATAGTGTTTGTGATCAGGTGTGATAGTGTTTGTGATGAGGTGTTATAGTGTTTGTGATCAGGTGGATAGTGTTTGTGATTAGGTGGACAGTGTTTGTGATCAGGTGTGATAGTGTTTGTGATCAGATGGATAGTGTTTGTGATCAGGTGGATAGTGTTTCTGATCAGGTGTGATAGTGTTTGTGATCTGGTGGATAGAGTTTGTGATCAGGTGGAAAGAGTTTGTGATTAGGTGCATAGAGTTTGTGATCAGTTGTGAGAGTGTTTGTGATCAGGTGCAGAGAGTTTGTGATCAGGTGCAGAGAGTTTGTGATCAGGTGTGAGAGTGTTTGTGATCAGGTGGATTTTGTTTGTGATCAGGTGTGATAGCGTTTGTGATCAGGTGTGATAGTGTTTGTAATGAGGTGTGATCGTGATTGTGATCATGTGTGATAGTGTTTGTGATCAGGTGGAGAGAGTTTGTGATCAGGTAAGAGACTGTTTGTGATCAGGTGTGATAGTGTTTGTGATCAGGTGTGATAGTGTTTGTGATCAGGTGGATTTTGTTTGTGATCAGGTGGATACAGTTTGTGATCAGGTGTATAGTGTTTGTGATCAGGTGTGATAGTGTTTGTGATCAGGTGGATAGAGTTTGTGATCAGGTGGATACAGTTTGTGATCAGGTGTAATAGTGTTTGTGATGAGGTGGACAGTGTTTGTGATCATTTTTTTAGTTTTTGTGATTAGGTGAATACTGTTTGTGATCAGTTGTGATAGTGTTAGTGACCAGGTGTGATAGTGTTTGTAATCTGATGGACAGTGTATGTGATCAGGTTTGATAGAGTTTGTGCTCAGGTGTATAGTGTTTGTGATCAGGTGGATAGTGTTTGTGATCAGGTGTATATTGATTGTGATCAGGTGTGATAGTGTTTGTGATCAGGTGTGATAGTGTTTGTGATCAGGTGTGATAGTGTTTCTGATCAGATGTACAGTGTTTGTGATCAGGTGGGTAGTGTTTGTGATCAGGTGACTCGTGTTTGTGATTAGGTGGATTTTGTTTGTGATCAGATGTGATAGCGTTTGTGATCAGGTGTGATAGTGTTTGTAAAGAGGTGTGATAGTGATTGTGATCATGTGTGATAGTGTTTGTGATCAGGTGGAGAGAGTTTGTGATCAGGTAAGAGAGTGCTTGTGATCAGGTGTGATAGTGTTTGTGATCAGGTGTGATAGTGCTTGTGATCAGGTGGATTTTGTTTGTGATCAGGTGGATACAGTTTGTGAACATGTGTATAGTGTTTGTGATCATTTGTGATAGTGTTACAGATCAGGTGTGATATTGTTTGTGATCAGGTGGATAGAGTTTGTGATCAGGTGTGATAATGTTTGTGATCAGGTGGATTTTGTTTGTGATCAGGTGGATACAGTTTGTGATCAGGTGTATAGTGTTTGTGATCAGGTGTGATAGTGTTTGTGATCAGGCGGATATTGTTTGTGATCAGGTGTGATAGTGTTTGTGATCAGATGGATAGTGTTTGTGAACAGTTGTGATTGTGTTTGTGATCAGGTGGATAGTGTTTGTGATCAGGTGTGATAGTGTTTGTCTTCAGGTGTGTAGAGTTTGTGATCAGTTATGAGAGTGTTTGTGATCAGGTGCAGAGAGTTTGTGATCAGGTGTGAGAGTGTTTGTGATCAGGTGTGATAGAGTTTGTGATCAGGTGTGATAGTGTTTCTGATCAGGTGGATAGTGTTTGTGATGAGGTGTTATAGTGTTTGTGATCAGGTGGATAGTGTTTGTGATCAGGTGGACAGTGTTTGTGATCAGGTGTGATAGTGTTTGTGATCAGATGGATAGTGTTTGTGATCAGGTGGATAGTGTTTCTGATCAGGTGTGATAGTGTTTGTGATCAGGTGGATAGTTTTTGTGATCAGGTGTGATAGTGTTTGTGATCAGGTGGACAGTGTTTGTGATCATGTTTTTTAGTTTTTGTGATTAGGTGGATACTGTTTGTGATGAGGTGTGATAGTGTTAGTGACCAGGTGTGATAGTGTTTGTAATCTGATGGACAGTGTATGTGATCAGGTTTGATAGAGTTTGTGCTCAGGTGTGATAGTGTTTCTGATCAGGTGTACAGTGTTTGTGATCAGGTGGGTAGTGTTTGTGATCAGGTGACTAGTGTTTGTGATCAGGTGGATTTTGTTTGTGATCAGATGTGATAGCGTTTGTGATCAAGTGTGATAGAGTTTGTAATGAGGTGTGATAGTGATTGTGATCATGTGTGATAGTGTTTGTGATCAGAAGGAGAGAGTTTGTGATCAGGTAAGAAAGTGTTTGTGATCAGGTGTGATAGTGTTTGTGATCAGGTGTGATAGTGTTTGTGATCAGGTGGATTTTGTTTGTGATCAGGTGGATACAGTTTGTGATCAGGTGTATAGTGTTTGTGATCAGGTGTGATAGTGTTTGTGATCAGGTGGATAGAGTTTGTGATCAGGTGGATACAGTTTGTGATCAAGTGTATAGTGTTTGTGATCAGGTGTGATAGTGTTAGTGATCAGGTGTGATATTGTTTGTGATCAGGGGATAGAGTTTGTGATCAGGTGTGATAGTGTTTGTGATCAGGTGGATTTTGTTTGTGATCAGATGTGATAGCGTTTGTGATCAGGTGTGATAGTGTTTGTAATGAGGTGTGATAGTGATTGTGATCAGGTGTGATAGTGTTTGTGATCAGGCGGAGAGAGTTTGAGATCAGGTAAGAGAGTGTTTGTGATCAGGTGTGATAGTGTTTGTGATCAGGTGTGATAGTGTTTGTGATCAGGTGGATTTTGTTTGTGATCAGGTGGATACAGTTTGTGATCAGGTGTATAATGTTTGTGATCAGGTGTGATAGTGTTTGTGATCAGGTGGATAGAGTTTGTGATCAGGTGGATACAGTTTGTGATCAGGTGCATAGTGTTTGTGATCAGGTGTGATAGTATTAGTGATCAGGTGTGATAGTGTTTGTAATCTGATGGATAGTGTATGTGATCAGGTTTGATAGAGTTTGTGCTCAGGTGTATAGTGTTTGTGATCAGGTGTGATAGTGTTTGTTATCAGGTTTAAAGTGTTTGTGATCAGGTGTGATAGTGTTTCTGATCAGGTGGATAGTGTTTGTGATCAGGTTTATAGTGATTGTGACCAGCTGTGATAGATTTCTGATCAGGTGGATAGTGTTTGTGATCAGGTGTGATAGTGTTTGTGATCAGGTGTGATAGTGTTTGTGATGAGGTGTTATAGTGTTTGCGATCAGGTGGATAGTGTTTGTGATCAGGTGGACAGTGTTTGTGATCAGGTGTGATAGTGTTTGTGATCAGATGGATAGTGTTTGTGATCAGGTGGATAGTGTTTCTGATCAGGTGTGATAGTGTTTGTGATCAGGTGGATAGTGTTTCTGATCAGGTGTGATAGTGTTTGTGATCAGGTGGATAGTGTTTGTGATCAGGTGTGATAGAATTTGTGATCAGGTGGACAGTGTTTGTGATCATGTTTTTTAGTTTTTGTGATTAGGTGGATACTGTTTGTGATCAGGTGTGATTGTGATAGTGACCAGGTGTGATAGTGCTTGTAATCTGATGGATAGTGTATGTGATCAGGTTTGATAGAGTTTGTGATCAGGTGTATAGTGTTTGTGATCAGGTGTATAGTGATTGTGATCAGGTGTGATAGTGTTTGTGATCATGTGTGATAGTGTTTGTGATCAGGTGTGATAGTGTTTCTGATCAGCTGTACAGTGTTTGTGATCAGGTGTGTAGTGTTTGTGATCAGGTGACTAGTGTTTGTGATCAGGTGGATTTTGTTTGTGATCAGATGTGATAGCGTTTGTGATCAGGTGTGATAGTGTTTGTAATGAGGTGTGACAGTGATTGTGATCATGTGTGATAGTGTTTGTGATCAGGTGTGATAGTGTCTGTGATCAGGTGGGTAGTGTTTGTGATGAGGTGACTAGTGTTTGTGATCAGGTGAATAGTGTTAGTGATCAGGTGGGATAGATTTCATGATGAGGTGGATAGTGTTTGTGATCAGGTGGATTTTGTTGGTGATCAGGTGTGATAGCGTTTGTGATCAGTTGTGATAGTGTTTGTAATGAGGTGTGATAGTGATTGTGATCAGGTGTGATAGTGTTTGTGATCAGGTGTGATAGTGTCTGTGATCAGGTGTGATAGTGTTTGTGATCAGGTGGACAGAGTTTGTGATCAGGTGTGATAGTGTTTGTGATCAGGTGTATAGTGATTGTGATCATGTGTGATAGTGTTTGTGATCAGGTGTGATAGTGTCTGTGATCAGGTGGGCAGTGTTTGTGATCAGGTGACTAGTGTTTGTGATCAGGCGGATATTGTTTGTGATCAGGTGTGATTGTGTTTGTGATCAGATGGATAGTGTTTGTGAACAGTTGTGATTGTGTTTGTGATCAGGTGGATAGTGTTTGTGATCAGGTGTGATAGTGTTTGTCTTCAGGTGTGTAGAGTTTGTGATCAGTTATGAGAGTGTTTGTGATCAGGTGCAGAGAGTTTGTGATCAGGTGTGATAGTGTTTGTGATCAGGTGTGATAGAGTTTGTGATCAGGTGTGATAGTGTTTCTGATCAGGTGGATAGTGTTTGTGATGAGGTGTTATAGTGTTTGTGATCAGGTGGATAGTGTTTGTGATCAGGTGGACAGTGTTTGTGATCAGGTGTGATAGTGTTTGTGATCAGATGGATAGTGTTTGTGATCAGGTGGATAGTGTTTCTGATCAGGTGTGATAGTGTTTGTGATCAGGTGGATAGTTTTTGTGATCAGGTGTGATAGTGTTTGTGATCAGGTGGACACTGTTTGTGATCATGTTTTTTAGTTTTTGTGATTAGGTGGATACTGTTTGTGATGAGGTGTGATAGTGTTAGTGACCAGGTGTGATAGTGTTTGTAATCTGATGGACAGTGTATGTGATCAGGTTTGATAGAGTTTGTGCTCAGGTGTATAGTGTTTGTGATCAGGTGGATAGTGTTTGTGATCTGGTGAATAGTGATTGTGATCAGGTGTGATAGTGTTTGTGATCATGTGTGATAGTGTTTGTGATCAGGTGTGATAGTGTTTCTGATCAGGTGTACAGTGTTTGTGATCAGGTGGGTAGTGTTTGTGATCAGGTGACTAGTGTTTGTGATCAGGTGGATTTTGTTTGTGATCAGATGTGATAGCGTTTGTGATCAAGTGTGATAGAGTTTGTAATGAGGTGTGATAGTGATTGTGATCATGTGTGATAGTGTTTGTGATCAGAAGGAGAGAGTTTGTGATCAGGTAAGAGAGTGTTTGTGATCAGGTGTGATAGTGTTTGTGATCAGGTGTGATAGTGTTTGTGATCAGGTGTGATAGTGTGTGTGATCGGGTGTGATAGTGTATCTGATCGTGTGTGATATTGTTTGTGAACGGGTGTGATAGATTTTGTGGTCAGGTGTGATAGTGTTTGTGTTCGGGTGTCATAGTGTTTGTGATCACGTGTGATAGTGTTTGTGATCTGTTGGATAGTGTTTGTGATCAGGTGTGATAGTGTTTGTGATCAGGTGTGATAGTGTTTGTAATGAGGTGTGATAGTGATTGTGATCAGGTGTGATAGTGTTTGTGATCAGGCGGAGAGAGTTTGTGATCAGGTAAGAGAGTGTTTGTGATCAGGTGTGATAGTGTTTGTGATCAGGTGTGATTGTGTTTGTGATCAGATGGATAGTGTTTGTGAACAGTTGTGATTGTGTTTGTGATCAGGTGGATAGTGTTTGTGATCAGGTGTGATAGTGTTTGTCTTCAGGTGTGTAGAGTTTGTGATCAGTTATGAGAGTGTTTGTGATCAGGTGCAGAGAGTTTGTGATCAGGTGTGATAGTGTTTGTGATCAGGTGTGATAGAGTTTGTGATCAGGTGTGATAGTGTTTCTGATCAGGTGGATAGTGTTTGTGATGAGGTGTTATAGTGTTTGTGATCAGGTGGATAGTGTTTGTGATCAGGTGGACAGTGTTTGTGATCAGGTGTGATAGTGTTTGTGATCAGATGGATAGTGTTTGTGATCAGGTGGATAGTGTTTCTGATCAGGTGTGATAGTGTTTGTGATCAGGTGGATAGTTTTTGTGATCAGGTGTGATAGTGTTTGTGATCAGGTGGACACTGTTTGTGATCATGTTTTTTAGTTTTTGTGATTAGGTGGATACTGTTTGTGATGAGGTGTGATAGTGTTAGTGACCAGGTGTGATAGTGTTTGTAATCTGATGGACAGTGTATGTGATCAGGTTTGATAGAGTTTGTGCTCAGGTGTATAGTGTTTGTGATCAGGTGGATAGTGTTTGTGATCTGGTGAATAGTGATTGTGATCAGGTGTGATAGTGTTTGTGATCATGTGTGATAGTGTTTGTGATCAGGTGTGATAGTGTTTCTGATCAGGTGTACAGTGTTTGTGATCAGGTGGGTAGTGTTTGTGATCAGGTGACTAGTGTTTGTGATCAGGTGGATTTTGTTTGTGATCAGATGTGATAGCGTTTGTGATCAAGTGTGATAGAGTTTGTAATGAGGTGTGATAGTGATTGTGATCATGTGTGATAGTGTTTGTGATCAGAAGGAGAGAGTTTGTGATCAGGTAAGAGAGTGTTTGTGATCAGGTGTGATAGTGTTTGTGATCAGGTGTGATAGTGTTTGTGATCAGGTGGATTTTGTTTGTGATCAGGTGGATACAGTTTGTGATCAGGTGTATAGTGTTTGTGATCAGGTGTGATAGTGTTTGTGATCAGGTGGATAGAGTTTGTGATCAGGTGGATACAGTTTGTGATCAGGTGTATAGTGTTTGTGATCAGGTGTGATAGTGTTAGTGATCAGGTGTGATATTGTTTGTGATCAGGTGGATAGAGTTTGTGATCAGGTGTGATAGTGTTTGTGATCAGGTGGATTTTGTTTGTGATCAGATGTGATAGCGTTTGTGATCAGGTGTGATAGTGTTTGTAATGAGGTGTGATAGTGATTGTGATCAGGTGTGATAGTGTTTGTGATCAGGCGGAGAGAGTTTGTGATCAGGTAAGAGAGTGTTTGTGATCAGGTGTGATAGTGTTTGTGATCAGGTGTGATAGTGTTTGTGATCAGGTGGATTTTGTTTGTGATCAGGTGGATACAGTTTGTGATCAGGTGTATAATGTTTGTGATCAGGTGTGATAGTGTTTGTGATCAGGTGGATAGAGTTTGTGATCAGGTGGATACAGTTTGTGATCAGGTGTATAGTGTTTGTGATCAGGTGTGATAGTATTAGTGATCAGGTGTGATAGTGTTTGTAATCTGATGGATAGTGTATGTGATCAGGTTTGATAGAGTTTGTGCTCAGGTGTATAGTGTTTGTGATCAGGTGTGATAGTGTTTGTTATCAGGTTTAAAGTGTTTGTGATCAGGTGTGATAGTGTTTCTGATCAGGTGGATAGTGTTTGTGATCAGGTTTATAGTGATTGTGACCAGCTGTGATAGATTTCTGATCAGGTGGATAGTGTTTGTGATCAGGTGTGATAGTGTTTGTGATCAGGTGTGATAGTGTTTGTGATGAGGTGTTATAGTGTTTGCGATCAGGTGGATAGTGTTTGTGATCAGGTGGATAGTGTTTCTGATCAGGTGTGATAGTGTTTGTGATCAGGTGGATAGTGTTTCTGATCAGGTGTGATAGTGTTTGTGATCAGGTGGATAGTGTTTGCGCTCCGTGGACAGTTTGTGCATGTGATAGTGTTGTGTGATCGGATTTGATATGTGTTTGTGATCAGGTGCGATAGTGGTTTGTGATCAGGTGTATAGTGTTTGAGATCAGTGTGACAGTGTTGGTGGATCAGGTGTGATTAGTGTTTGTGCTCAGTTTGATAGTGGTTGTGATCAGATGGGATAAAGCTTGTGAGCATGATCAGTGGATAGTGTTTGTGATCAGTGTGGATAGTGTTTGGATCAGGTATAGTGTTTGTGATCAGGTGTGATAGTGTTTGTGATCGGTGGATAGTGTTTGTGATCAGGTGGATAGTGTTTGTGATCAGGTGGATAGTGTTTGTGATCAGGTGTGATAGGTTGGATCAGGTTGATAGTGTTTGTGATCAGGTGATAGTGTTTGTGATCAGGTGTGATAGTGTTTGTGATCAGTGTGATAGTGTTTGTGATCATGTGGTATGTGTTAGTGTTCAGGTGATAGGTGTTTGTGATCAGGTGTGATAGTGTTTGTGATCAGGTGTGATAGTGTTTGTGATCAGGTGTGATAGTGTTTGTGATCAGGTGTGATAGTGTTTGTGATCAGGTGTGATAGTGTTTGTGATCAGGTGTGATAGTGTTTGTGATCAGGTGTGATAGTGTTTGTGATCAGGTGTGATAGTGTTTGTGATCAGGTGTGATAGTGTTTGTGATCAGGTGTGATAGTGTTTGTGATCAGGTGTGATAGTGTTTGTGATCAGGTGGATAGTGTTTGTGATCAGGTGTGATAGTGTTTGTGATCAGGTGTGATAGTGCTTGTGATCAGGTGTGATAGTGTTTGTGATCAGGTGGATAGTGTTTGTGATCAGGTGTGATAGTGTTTGTGATCAGGTGTGATAGTGTTTGTGATCAGGTGTGATAGTGTTTGTGATCAGGTGTGATAGTGTTTTGATCGGGTGTGAT
This sequence comes from Squalus acanthias, assembly GCA_030390025.1. Lineage (NCBI taxonomy): Eukaryota > Metazoa > Chordata > Chondrichthyes > Squaliformes > Squalidae > Squalus > Squalus acanthias. The sequence continues at coordinate 76,585,321 of CM059436.1, forward strand.
AGTGTTTGTGATCAGGTGGATTGTGTTTGTGATCAGGTGAGATAGTGTTTGTGAACAGTTGTGATAGAGTTTGTGATCGAGGTGTGATAGTGATTGTGATCAGGTGTGATAGTGTTGATGATCAGGTGTGATAGTGTTTGTGATCCAGGTTGTGATTGTGTTTGTGATCAGGTGGATAGGTGTTTGTGATCAGGTGTGATAGTGTTTGTGATCAGGTGGATAGTGTTTGTGATCAGGTGTGATAGTGTTTGTGATCAGGTGTGATAGTGTTTGTGATCAGGTGTGATAGTGTTTGTGATCAGGTGTGATAGTGTTTGTGATCAGGTGTATAGTGTTTGTGATCAGGTGTGATAGTGTTTGTGATCAGGTGGATAGTGTTTGTGATCAGGTTGATAGTGTTTGTGATCAGGTGTGATAGTGTTTGTGATCAGGTGTGATAGTGTTTGTGATCAGGTGTGATAGTGATTGTGATCAGGTGTGATAGTGTTTGTGATCAGGTGTGATAGTGTTTGTGATCAGGTGTGATAGTGTTTGTGATCAGGTGTGATAGTGTTTGTGATCAGGTGGATAGTGGTTAGTGATCAGGTGGATCCTGTATGTGATCAGGTGTGATAGTGTTTGTGATCAGGTGGGATAGTGTTTGTGATCAGTGTGATAGTGTTTGTGATCAGGTAGATAGTGTTTGTGATCAGGTGTGATAGTGTTTGTGATCAGGTGTTATAGTGTTTGTGATCAGGTGGATAGTGTTTGTGATCAGGTGTGATAGTGTTTGTGATCAGCTGTGATAGTGTTTGTGATCAGGTGGATAGTGTTTGTGATCAGGTGTGATAGTGTTTGTGATCAGGTGGATAGAGTTTGTGATCAGTGTGCTAGTGTTTGTGATCAGGTGTGATAGTGTTGTGATCAGGTGTGATAGTGTTTGTGATCAGGTGTGATAGTGTTTGTGATCAGGTGTGATAGTGTTTGTGATCAGGTGTGATAGAGTTTGTGATCAGGTGGATAGTGTTTGTGATCAGGTGTGATAGTGTTTGTGATCAGGTGTGATAGTGTTTGTGATCAGGTGTGTAGTGTTTGTGATCAGGTGGATAGTGTTTGTGATCAGGTGGATAGTGTTTGTGATCAGGTGTGATAGTGTTTGTGATCAGGTGTGATAGTGTTTGTGATCAGGTGGATAGAGGTTGTGATAAGGTGGATAGTGTTTGTGATCAGGTGTGATAGTGTTTGTGATCAGTGTGATGTGTTTGTGACAGGTGTGATAGTGTTGTGATCAGGAGTGATAGTGTTTGTGATCAGGTGGATAGTGTTTGTGATCAGGTGTGATAGTGTTTGTGATCAGGTGTGATAGTGATTGTGATCAGGTGTGATAGTGTTTGTGATCAGGTGGATAGTGTTTGTGATCAGGTGTGATAGTGTTTGTGATCAGGTGTGATAGTGTTTGTGATCAGGTGGATAGTGTTTGTGATCAGGTGTGATAGTGTTTGTGATCAGGTGTGATAGTGTTTGTGATCAGGTGTGATAGTGTTTGTGATCAGGTGGATAGTGTTTGTGATCAGGTGTGATAGTGTTTGTGATCAGGTGGATAGTGTTTGTGATCAGGTGGATAGTGTTTGTGATCAGGTGTGATAGTGTTTGTGATCAGGTGTGATAGTGTTTGTGATCAGGTGTGATAGTGTTTGTGATCAGTGTGATAGTGTTTGTGATCAGGTGGATAGTGTTTGTGATCAGGTGTGATAGTGTTTGTGATCAGGTGTGATAGTGTTTGTGATCAGGTGTGATAGTGTTTGTGATCAGGTGTGATAGTGTTTGTGATCAGGTGTGATAGTGTTTGTGATCAGGTGTGATAGTGTTTGTGATCAGGTGTGATAGTGTTTGTGATCAGGTGTGATAGTGTTTGTGATCAGGTGTGATAGTGTTTGTGATCAGTTGTGATAGTGTTTGTGATCAGGTGTGATAGTGTTTGTGATCAGTGTGATAGTGTTTGTGATCAGGTTTGATAGTGTTTGTGATCAGGGGATAGTGTTTGTGATCAGGTTTGATTGTGTTTGTGATCAGGTGTGATCATGTTTGTGATCAGGTGTGATAGTGTTTGTGATCAGGTGTGATAGTGTTTGTGATCAGGTGTGATAGTGTTTGTGATCAGGTGTGATAGTGTTTGTGATCAGGTGGATAGTGTTTGTGATCAGTGTGATAATGTTTGTGATCAGGTGTGATAGTGTTTGTGATCAGGTGTGATAGTGTTTGTGATCAGGTGTATAGTGTTTGTGATCAGGTGTGATAGTGTTTGTGATCGGGTGTGATAGTGTTTGTAATCAGGTGTGATAGTGTTTGTGATCAGGTGTGATAGTGTTTGTGATCAGGTGTGATAGTGTTTGTGATCAGGTGTGATAGTGTTTGTGATCAGGTGTGATAGTGTTTGTGATCAGGTTGGATAGTGTTTGTGATCAGGTGTGATAGTGTTTGTGATCAGGTGTGATAGTGTTTGTGATCAGGTGTGATAGTTTTTGTGATCAGGTGGATAGTGTTTGTGATCAGGTGTGATAATGTTCGTGATCAGGTGTGATAGTGTTTGTGATCAGGTGTGATAGTGTTTGTAATCTGATGGATAGTGTATGTGATCAGGTTCGATAGTGTTTGTGATCAGGTGTATAGTGTTTGTGATCAGGTGTGATAGTGTTTGTGATCAGGTGTGATAGTGTTTGTGATCAGGTGGATAGTGTTTGTGATCAGGTGTGATAGTGTTTGTGATCAGGTGGATAGATGTTGTGATCAGGTGGATAGAGTTTGTGATCAGGTGGATAGTGTTTGTGATCAGGTGGATAGTGTTTGTGATCAGGTTGATAGTGTTTGTGATCAGGTGTGATAGTGTTTGTGATCAGGTGGATAGTGTTTGTAATCAGGTGTGATAGTGTTTGTGATCAGGTGTGATAGTGTTTGTGATCAGGTGGATAGTGTTGTGATCAGGTGATAGTGTTGTGATCAGGGTGATAGTGTTTGTGATCAGGTGGATAGTGTTTGTGATCAGGTGGATAGTGTTTGTGATCAGGTGGATAGTGTTTTGTGATCAGGTGGATAAGTTTGTGATCAGGTGTGATAGTGTTTGTGATCAGGTGTGATAGTGTTTGTGATCAGGTGGATAGTGTTTGTGATCAGGTGTGATAGTGTTTGTGATCAGGTGGATAGTGTTTGTGATCAGGTGTGATAGTGTTTGTGATCAGGTGGATAGTGTTTGTGATCAGGTGGATAGTGTTTGTGATCAGGTGTGATAGTGTTTGTGATCAGGTGTGATAGTGTTTGTGATCAGGTGTGATAGTGTTTGTGATCAGTGTGATAGTGTTTGTGATCAGGTGTGATAGTGTTTGTGATCAGGTGGATAGTGTTTGTGATCAGGTGTGATAGTGTTTGTGATCAGGTGTGATAGTGTTTGTGATCAGTGTGATAGTGTTTGTGATCAGGTGTGATAGTGTTTGTGATCAGGTGGATAGTGTTTGTGATCAGGTGTGATAGTGTTTGTGATCAGGTGTGATAGTGTTTGTGATCAGGTGTGATAGTGTTTGTGATCAGGTTGATAGTGTTTGTGATCAGGTGTGATAGTGTTTGTGATCAGGTGGATAGTGTTTGTGATCAGGTGTGATAGTGTTTGTGATCAGGTGGATAGTGTTTGTGATCAGGTGTGATAGTGTTTGTGATCAGGTGTGATAGTGTTTGTGATCAGGTGGATAGTGTTTGTGATCAGGTGTGATAGTGTTTGTGATCAGGTGTGATAGTGTTTGTGATCAGGTGGATAGTGTTTGTGATCAGGTGGATAGTGTTTGTGATCAGGTGTGATAGTGTTTGTGATCAGGTGTGATAGTGTTTGTGATCAGGTGTGATAGTGTTTGTGATCAGGTGTGATAGTGTTTGTGATCAGTTGTGATAGTGTTTGTGATCAGGTGTGATAGTGTTTGTGATCAGGTGTGATAGTGTTTGTGATCAGGTGTGATAGTGTTTGTGATCAGGTGTGATAGTGTTTGTGATCAGGTGTGATAGTGTTTGTGATCAGGTGTGATAGTGTTTGTGATCAGGTGTGATAGTGTTTGTGATCAGGTGTGATAGTGTTTGTGATCAGGTGTGATAGTGTTTGTGATCAGGTGGATAGTGTTTGTGATCAGGTGTATAGTGATTGTGATCAGTGTGATAGTGTTTGTGATCAGGTGTGATAGTGTTTGTGATCAGGTGGATAGTGTTTGTGATCAGGTGTGATAGTGTTTGTGATCAGGTGTGATAGTGTCTTGTGATCAGGTGTGATAGTGTTTGTGATCAGGTGTGATAGTGTTTGTGATCAGGTGTGATAGTGTATGTGATCAGGTGTGATAGTGTTTGTGATCAGGTGTGATAGTGTTTGTGATCAGGTGTATAGTGTTTGTGATCAGGTGTGATAGTGTTTGTGATCAGGTGGATAGAGTTTGTGATCAGGTGATAGTGTTTGTGATCAGTAGATAGTGTTTGTGATCAGGTGTGATAGTGTTTGTGATCAGGTGTGATAGTGTTTGTGATCAGGTGGATAGTGTTTGTGATCAGGTGGATAGTGTTTGTGATCAGGTGGATAGTGTTTGTGATCAGTGTGATAGTGTTTGTGATCAGGTGGATAGTGTTTGTGATCAGTGTGATAGTGTTTGTGATCAGGTGTGATAGTGTTTGTGATCAGGTGTGATAGTGTTTGTGATCAGGTGGATAGAGTTTGTGATCAGGTGTATAGTGTTTGTGATCAGGTGTGATAGTGTTTGTGATCAGGTGTGATAGTGTTTGTGATCAGGTGGATAGTTTGTGATCAGGTGTGATAGTGTTTGTGATCAGGTGTGATAGTGTTTGTGATCAGGTGTGATAGTGTTTGTGATCAGGTGTGATAGTGTTTGTGATCAGGTGTGATAGTGTTTGTGATCAGGTGTGATAGTGTTTGTGATCAGGTGTGATAGTGTTTGTGATCAGGTGTGATAGTGTTTGTGATCAGGTGTGATAGTGTTTGTGATCAGGTGAATAGTGTTTGTGATCAGGTGTGATAGTGTTTGTGATCAGTGATAGTGTTTGTGATCAGGTGATAGTGTTTGTGATCAGGTGACTAGTGTTTGTGATCAGGTGAATAGTGTTTGTGATCAGGTGTGATAGTGTTTGTGATCAGGTGTGATAGTGTTTGTGATCAGGTGTGATAGTGTTTGTGATCAGGTGTGATAGTGTTTGTGATCAGGTGTGATAGTGTTTGTGATCAGGTGTGATAGTGTTTGTGATCAGGTGTGATAGTGTTTGTGATCAGGTGGATAGTGTTTGTGATCAGGTGTGATAGTGTTTGTAATCAGGTGTGATAGTGTTTGTGATCAGGTGGATATTGTTTGTGATCAGGTGGATAGTGTTTGTGATCAGGTGTGATAGTGTTTGTGATCAGGTTGATAGTGTTTGTGATCAGGTGGATATTGTTTGTGATCAGGTGTGATAGTGTTTGTGATCAGGTGTATTAGTGTTTGTGATCAGGTGGACTAGTGTTTGTGATCAGGTGGATAGTTTTGTGATCAGGTGTGATATTGTTTGTGATCAGGTGTGATAGTGTTTGTGATCAGGTGTGATAGTGTTTGTGATCAGGTGTGATAGTGTTTGTGATCAGGTGTGATAGTGTTTGTGATCAGGTGTGATAGTGTTTGTGATCAGGTGGATAGTGTTTGTGATCAGGTGTGATAGTGTTTGTGATCAGGTGATGTGTTTGTGATCAGGTGTGATAGTGTTTGTGATCAGGTGTGATAGTGTTTGTGATCAGGTGTGATAGTGTTTGTGATCAGGTGTGATAGTGTTTGTGATCAGGTGTGATAGTGTTTGTGATCAGGTGTGATAGTGTTTGTGATCAGGTGTGATAGTGTTTTTGATCAGGTGTGATAGTGTTTGTGATCAGGTGGAAATTGTTTGTGATCAGGTGTGATAGTGTTTGTGATCAGGTGGATAGTGTTTGTGATCAGGTGTGATAGTGTTTGTGATCAGGTGGATAGTGTTTGTGATCAGTGTGATAGTGTTTGTGATCAGGTGTGATAGTGTTTGTGATCAGTTGTGATAGTGTTTGTGATCAGGTGGATAGTGTTTGTGATCAGGTGTGATAGTGTTTGTGATCAGGTGGATAGTGTTTGTGATCAGGTGTGATAGTGTTTGTGATCAGGTGTGATAGTGTTTGTGATCAGGTGGATAATGTTTGTGATCAGGTGGATAGTGTTTGTGATCAGGTGTGATAGTGTTTGTGATCAGATGGATAGTGTTTGTGATCAGGTGTGATAGAGTTTGTGATCAGGTGTGATAGTGTTTGTGATCGGGTGTGATAGTGTTTGCTGATCAGGTGTGATAGTGTTTTGATCAGTGTGATAGGTTTGTGATCAGTGGAAAGTGTTTGTGATCAGGTGATAGTGTTTGTGATCAGGTATGGAGAGCTGTTTGTGATCATGTGTGATAGTGTTTGTGATCAGGTGTGATAGAGTTGTGATCAGGTGGAGAGAGTTTATGGATCAGGTGTGAGAGTGTTTTGTGATCAGTGTGATAGTGTTTGTGACAGTGTGATAGTGTTTGTGATCAGGTGGATATATTTTGTGATCAGGTTGGATAGTGTTTGTGATCAGGTGTATAGTATTTGTGATCGGTGTGATAGTGTTTGTGATCAGGTGATGAGTTTGTGATCAGGTGGATAGTGTTTGTGATCAGGTGTATAGTGTTTGTGATCAGGTGGATAGTGTAGTGATCAGGTGCTGATAGGTTAATAAGTGTATAGTGTGTGACAGGGGATAATGTTTGTGATCAGGTGTGAAGTGTATGTGATCAGATGTGATAGTGTTTGTGATCAGGTGTGATAGAGTTGTGATCAGGTGAGATAGTGTTTGTGATCAGTGTGATAGTGTTGTGATCAGGGTGATAGTGTTTGTGATCTGGTGATAGTGTTTTGATCAGGGTGTGATAGTGTTTGTGATCAGGTGTGATAGTGTTTGTGATCAGGTGGATAGTGTTAGTTGATCCGAGGTGTGATAGTGTTTGTGATCAGGTGGATTAGTGTTTGTGATCAGGTGTGATAGTGTTTGTGATCAGGTGGATAGTGTTTGTGATCAGGTGTGATAGTGTTTGTGATCAGGTGGATAGAGTTTTGTGATCAGTGTGATAGTGTTTGTGATCAGGTGTGATAGTGTTTGTGATCAGGTTGATAGTGTTTGTGATCAGGTGGATCAGTGTTTGTGATCAGTGTGATAGTGTTTTGATCAGGTGGATAGTGTTTGTGATCAGGTGGATAGTGTTTGTGATCAGTGTGATAGTGTTTGTGATCAGGTGGATTAGTGTTTGTGATCAGGTGTGATAGTGTTTGTGATCAGGTGTGATAGTGTTTGTGATCAGGGTGGATAGTGTTTGTGATCAGGGTGGATAGTGTTTGTGATCAGGTGTGATAGTGTTTGTGATCAGGTGTGATAGTGTTTGTGATCAGGTGTGATAGTGTTTCTGATCAGGTGGATAGTGTTTGTGATCAGGTGGATTTTGTTTGTGATCAGGTGTGATAGTGTTTGTGATCAGGTTGTGATAGTGTTTGTGATCAGGTGGATAGTGTTTGTGATCAGGTGTGATAGTGTTTGTGATCAGGTGTGATAGTGTTTGTGATCAGGTGGATAGTGTTTGTGATCAGGTGTGATAGTGTTTGTGATCAGGTGTGATAGTGTTTGTGATCAGGTGTGATAGTGTTTGTGATCAGGTGGATAGTGTTTGTGATCAGGTGTGATAGTGTTTGTGATCAGTGTGATGTGTTTGTGATCAGGTGATAGTGTTTGTGATCAGGGTGATAGTGTTTGTGATCAGGTGAATAGTGTTTGTGATCAGGTGTGATAGTGTTTGTGATCAGGTGGATAGTGTTTGTGATCAGGTGTGATAGTGTTTGTGATCAGGTGTGATAGTGTTTGTGATCAGGTGTGATAGTGTTTGTGATCAGGTGTGATAGTGTTTGTGATCAGGTGTGATAGTGTTTGTGATCAGGTGTGATAGTGTTTTTGATCGGTGTGATAGTGTTTGTGATCAGGTGTGATAGTGTTTGTGATCGGGTGTGATAGTGTTTGTGATCAGGTGTGATAGTGTTTGTGATCAGGTGTGATAGTGTTTGTGATCAGGGTGTGATAGTGTTTGTGATCAGGTGGATAGTGTTTGTGATCAGGTGTGATAGTGTTTGTGATCAGGTGTGATAGTGTTTGTGATCGGTGTGATAGTGTTTGTGATCAGGTGATAGTGTTTGTGATCAGGTGGATAGTGTTTGTGATCAGGTGTGATAGTGTTTGTGATCAGTGTGTGATAGTGTTTGTGATCAGGTGTGATAGTGTTTGTGATCAGGTGTGATAGAGTTTGTGATCAGGTGTGATAGTGTTTGTGATCAGGTGGATAGTGTTTGTGATCAGGTGTGATAGTGTTTGCTGATCAGGTGTGAATAGTGTTGTGATCGGGTGTGATAATGTTTGTGATCAGTTGGATCGTGTTTGTGATCAGGTGGATAGATGTTGTGATCAGGTGTGATAGTGTTTGTGATCGGGTGTGAAGTGTTTGTGATCAGTTGTGATAGAGTTTTTCATCAGGTGTGATAGTGTTTGTGATCAGGTGTGATAGTGTTTGTGATCAGGTGTGATAGTGTTTGTGATCAGGTGTGTGTAGTGTTTGTGATCAGGTGTGATAGTGTTTTGATCAGGTGGATAGTGTTTGTGATCAGGTGTATAGTGTTTGTGATCAGGGTGTGATAGTGTTTGTGATCAGGTGTGATAGTGTTTGTGATCAGGTGGATAGTGTTTGTGATCAGGTGTGATAGTGTTTGTGATCAGGTGGATAGTGTTTGTGATCAGGTGTGATAGTGTTTGTGATCAGGTGTGATAGTGTTTGTGATCAGGTGTGATAGTGTTTGTGATCAGGTGTGATAGTGTTTGTGATCAGGTGTGATAGTGTTTGTGATCAGGTGTGATAGTGTTTGTGATCAGGTGTGATAGTGTTTGTGATCAGGTGTGATAGTGTTTGTGATCAGTTGTGATAGTGTTTGTGATCAGGTGTGATAGTGTTTGTGATCAGGTGGATAGTGTTTGTGATCAGGTGTGATAGTGTTTGTGATCAGGTGTGATAGTGTTTGTGATCAGGTGTGATAGTGTTTGTGATCAGGTGTGATAGTGTTTGTGATCAGGTGTGATAGTGTTTGTGATCAGGTGTGATAGTGTTTGTGATCAGGTGTGATAGTGTTTGTGATCAGGTGTGATAGTGATTGATGATGAGGTGGAAATTGTTTAGTGATCAGATGTGATATTGTTTGTGATCAGGGGGTCGATAGCATTTGTGATCAGGTGTGATAGTGTTTGTGCTGAGATGTGACAGTGATTGTGATCAGGTGTATAGTGATTGTGATCAGGTGTGATAGTGTTAGTGATCAGGTGTGATATTGTTTGTGATCAGGTGGATCGAGTTTGTGATCATGTGTGATAGAGTTTGTGATCAGGTGGATAGTGTTTGTGATCATGGTGTGATAGTGTTAAGTGATCAGAGTGATCAGATAGTGTTTGTGATCAGGTGGATAAAGGTTGTGATCAGGTGGATAGAGGTTGTGATCAGGTGGATAGAGGTTGTGACAGGATGTGATAGTGTTTTGATCAGGTTGTGATAGTGTTTGTGATCAGTGTAATAGTGTTTGTGATCAGGTGGATAATGTTTGTGATCAGGTGTGGATAGTGTTTGTGATCAGTGTGATGTGTTTTTGATCAGTGTGATAGTGTTGTGATCAGGTGGATCGTGTTTGTGATCAGGTGTGATAGTGTTTGTGATCAGGTGTGATAGTGTTTGTGAACAGGTGTGATAGTGTTTGTGATCAGGTGTGATAGTGTTTGTGATAGGGTGTGATAGTGTTTGTGATCAGGTGTGATAGTGTTTGTGATCAGGTGTGATAGTGTTTGTGAACAGGTGTGATAGTGTTTGTGATCAGGTGATAGTGTTTGTGATCAGGTGTGATAGTGTTTGATCAGGTGTGATAGTGTTTGTGATCAGGTGTGATAGTGTTTGTGATCGGTGTGATAGTGTTGTGACCGGTGTGATAGTGTTTGTGATCAGGTGTGATAGTGTTTGTGATCAGGTGTGATAGTGTTTATGATCAGGTGTGATAGTGTTTGTGATCAGGTGTGATAGTGTTTGTGATCGGGTGTGATAGTGTTTTGATCAGGTGTGATAGTGTTTGTGATCAGGTTGTGATAGTGTTTGTGATCAGGTGTGATAGTGTTTGTGATCAGGTGGATAATGTTTGTGATCAGGTGTGATAGTGTTTGTGATCAGGTGTGATAGTGTTTGTCATCTGGTGTCAGGTGTAATAGTGTTTGTGGACAGGTGGATAATGTTTGTGATCAGGTGTGATAGTGTTTGTGATCAGGTGTGATAGTGTTTGTGATCAGGTGTGATAATGTTTGTGATCGGTGTGATAGTGTTTGTGATCAGGTGTGATAGTGTTTTGATCAGGTGGATAGTGTTTGTGATCAGGTGTGATAGTGTTTATGATCAGGTGTGATAGTGTTTGTGATCAGTTGTGATAGTGTTTGTGATCAGGTGTGATAGTGTTTGTGATCAGGTGTGATAGTGTTTGTGATCAGGTGTGATAGTGTTTGTGATCAGGTGTGATAGTGTTTGTGATAGGGTGTGATAGAGTTTGTGATCAGGTGTGATAGTGTTTGTGATCAGGTGTGATAATGTTTGTGATAGGTGTGATAGTGTTTGTGATCGGCTGTGATAGTGTTTGTGATCAGGTGATAGTGTTTGTGATCAGGTGGATAGTGTTTGTGATCAGGTGTGATAGTGTTTGTGATCAGTTGTGATAGTGTTTGTGATCAGGTGTGATAGTGTTTGTGATCAGGTGTGATAGAGTTTGTGATCAGGTGTGATAGAGTTTGTGATCAGGTGGATAGTGTTTGTGATCAGGTGTGATAGTACTTGTGCTCAGGTGGACAGTGTTTGTGATCAGGTGTGATAGTGATTGTGATCAGGTGTGATAGTGTTTGTGATCAGTTGTGATAGTGTTTGTGATCGGGTGTGATAGTGTTTGTGATCAGGTGTGATAGTGTTTGTGATCAGGTGTGATAGTGTTTGTGATCAGGTGTGATAGTGTTTGTGATCAGGTGTGATAGTGATTGTGATCAGGTGTGATAGTGTTTGTGATCAGGTGTGATAGTGTTTTTGCTCGGGTGTGATAATGTTTGTGATCAGGTGTGATAGAGTTTGTGAACGGGTGTGATAGTGTTTGTGATCAGGTGTGATAGCGTTTGTGATCAGGTGTGATAGTGTTTGTGATAGGGTGTGATAGAGTTTGTGATCAGGTGTGATAGTGTTTATGATCAGGTGTGATAATGTTTGTGATAGGGTGTGATAGTGTTTGTGATCGGCTGTGATAGTGTTTGTGATCAGGTGACTGGTGTTTGTGATCAGGTGGATAGTGTTTGTGATCAGGTGTGATAGTGTTTGTGATCAGTTGTGATAGTGTTTGTGATCAGGTGTGATAGTGTTTGTGATCAGGTGTGATCGAGCTTGTGATCAGGTGTGATAGAGTTTGTGATCAGATGGATAGTGTCTGTGATCAGGTGTGATAGTACTTGCGCTCAGGTGGACAGTATTTGTGATCAGGTGTGATAGTGATTGTGATCAGGTGTGATAGTGTTTGTGATCAGTTGTGATAGTGTTTGTGATCGGGTGTGATAGTGTTTCTGATCAGGTGTGATAGTGTTTGTGATCAGGTGTGATAGTGTTTGTGATCAGGTGTGATAGTGTTTTTGATCAGGTGTGATAGTGATTGTGATCAGGTGGAAATTGTTTGTGATCAGGTGTGATAGTGTTTGTGATCAGGTGGACAGTGATTGTGATCAGGTGTGATAGTGTTTGTGCTCAGATGGACAGTGTTTGTGATCAGGTGTGATAGTGATTGTGATCAGGTGTGATAGTGTTTGTGATCAGTTGTGATAGTGTTTGTGATCAGGTGGACAGTGTTTGTGATCATGTGTGATAGTGTTTGTGATCAGGTGGATAGTGTTTGTGATCATGTGTGATAGTGTTTGTGATCAGGTGTAATAGTGTTTGTGATCAGGTGGATAATGTTTGTGATCAGGTGGATAGTGTTTGTGATCAGGTGTGATAGTGTTTTTGATCAGGTGTGATAGTGTTTGTGATCAGGTGTAATAGTGTTTGTGATCAGGTGGATAATGTTTGTGATCAGGTGGATAGTGTTTGTGATCAGGTGTGATAGTGTTTTTGATCAGGTGTGATAGTGTTTGTGATCAGGTGGATAGTGTTTGTGATCAGGTGTGATAGTGTTTTTGATCAGGTGTGATAGTGTTTGTGAACAGGTGTGATAGTGTTTGTGATCAGGTGTGATAATGTTTGTGATTGGGTGTGATACTGTTTGTGATCAGGTGTGATAGTGTTTTTGCTCGGGTGTGATAGTGTTTGTGAACAGGTGTGATAGTGTTTGTGATCAGGTGAATCGTGTTTGTGATCAGGTGTGATAATGTTTGTCATCGGGTGTGATAGTGTTTGTGATCAGGTGTGATAATGTTTCTGATCGTGTGTGATAGTGTTTGTGAACGGGTGTGATAGTGTTTTTGATCAGGTGGACAGTGTTTGTGATCAGGTGTGATAGTGTTTATGATCAGGTGTGATAGTGTTTGTGATCAGTTGTGATAGTGTTTGTGATCGGGTGTGATAGTGTTTATGATCAGGTGTGATAGTGTTTGTGATCAGGTGTGATAGTGTTTGTGATCAGGTGGACAGTGTTTGTGATCAGGTGGATAATGTTTGTGATCAGGTGGATAGTGTTTGTGATCAGGTGTGATAGTGTTTGTCATCTGGTGTCAGGTGTAATAGTGTTTGTGGACAGGTGGATAATGTTTGTGATCAGGTGTGATAATGTTTGTCATCGGGTGTGATAGTGTTTGTGATCAGGTGTGATAATGTTTCTGATCGTGTGTGATAGTGTTTGTGAACGGGTGTGATAGTGTTTTTGATCAGGTGGACAGTGTTTGTGATCAGGTGTGATAGTGTTTATGATCAGGTGTGATAGTGTTTGTGATCAGTTGTGATAGTGTTTGTGATCGGGTGTGATAGTGTTTATGATCAGGTGTGATAGTGTTTGTGATCAGGTGTGATAGTGTTTGTGATCAGGTGTGATAGTGTTTGTGATCAGGTGTGATAGTGTTTGTGATCAGGTGTGATAGTGTTTGTGATCTGGTGTGATAGTGTTTGTGATCAGGTGACTAGTGTTTGTGATCAGGTGTGATAGTGTTTGTGATCAGGTGGATAGTGTTTGTGATCAGGTGTGATAGTGTTTGTGATCAGGTGTGATAGTGTTTGTGATCAGGTGTGATAGTGTTTGTGATCAGGTGTGATAGTGTTTGTGATCAGGTGTGATAGTGTTTGTGATCAGGTGGATAGTGTTTGTGATCAGGTGTGATAGTGTTTGTGATCAGGTGTGATAGTGTTTGTGATCAGGTGGATAGTGTTTGTGATCAGGTGGATAGTGTTTGTGATCAGGTGTGATAGTGTTTGTGATCAGGTGGATAGTGTTTGTGATCAGGTGTGATAGTGTTTGTGATCAGGTGTGATAGTGTTTGTGATCAGGTGTGATAGTGTTTGTGATCGGGTGTGATAGTGTTTTTGATCAGGTGTGATAGTGTTTGTGATCAGGTGTGATAGTGTTTGTGATCAGGTGTGATAGTGTTTTTGATCAGGTGTGATAGTGTTTGTGATCAGGTGTGATAGTGTTTGTGATCAGGTGTGATAGTGTTTGTGATCAGGTGAATAGTGTTTGTGATCAGGTGTGATAATGTTTGTCATCGGGTGTGATTGTGTTTGTGATCAGGTGTGATAATGTTTCTGATCGCGTGTGATAGTGTTTGTGAACGGGTGTGATAGTGTTTTTGATCAGGTGTGATAATGTTTGTGATCAGGTGTGATAGTGTTTGTGATCAGGTGTGATAGAGTTTGTGAACGGGTGTGATAGTGTTTGTGATCAGGTGTGATAGCGTTTGTGATCAGGTGTGATAGTGTTTGTGATAGGGTGTGATAGAGTTTGTGATCAGGTGTGATAGTGTTTATGATCAGGTGTGATAATGTTTGTGATAGGGTGTGATAGTGTTTGTGATCGGGTGTGATAGTGTTTGTGATCAGATGACTGTTGTTTGTGATTATGTGGATAGTGTTTGTGATCAGGTGTGATAGTGTTTGTGATCAGTTGTGATAGTGTTTGTGATCAGGTGTGATAGTGTTTGTTATCAGGTGTGATAGTGTTTGTGAACGGGTATGATAGTGTTTTTGATCAGGTGTGATAGTGTTTGTGATCAGGTGTGGTAGTGTTTGTGAACAGGTGTGATAGTGTTTTTGATCAGGTGTGATAATGTTTGTGATTGGGTGTGACACTGTTTGTGATCAGATGTGATAGTGTTTGTGATCAGGTGAATAGTGTTTGTGATCAGGTGTGATAATGTTTGTCATCGGGTGTGATTGTGTTTGTGATCAGGTGTGATAATGTTTCTGATCGCGTGTGATAGTGTTTGTGAACGGGTGTGATAGTGTTTTTGATCAGGTGTGATAATGTTTGTGATCAGGTGTGATAGTGTTTGTGATCAGGTGTGATAGAGTTTGTGAACGGGTGTGATAGTGTTTGTGATCAGGTGTGATAGCGTTTGTGATCAGGTGTGATAGTGTTTGTGATAGGGTGTGATAGAGTTTGTGATCAGGTGTGATAGTGTTTATGATCAGGTGTGATAATGTTTGTGATAGGGTGTGATAGTGTTTGTGATCGGGTGTGATAGTGTTTGTGATCAGATGACTGTTGTTTGTGATTATGTGGATAGTGTTTGTGATCAGGTGTGATAGTGTTTGTGATCAGTTGTGATAGTGTTTGTGATCAGGTGTGATAGTGTTTGTGATCAGGTGTGATCGAGCTTGTGATCAGGTGTGATAGAGTTTGTGATCAGATGGATAGTGTTTGTGATCAGGTGTGATATTACTTGCGCTCAGGTGGACAGTATTTGTGATCAGGTGTGATAGTGATTGTGATCATGTGTGATAGTGTTTGTGATCAGTTGTGATAGTGTTTGTGATCGGGTGTGATAGTGTTTCTGATCAGGTGTGATAGTGTTTGTGATCAGGTGTTATAGTGTTTGTGATCAGGTGTGATAGTGTTTTTGATCAGGTGTGATAGTGATTGTGATCAGGTGGAAATTGTTTGTGATCAGGTGTGATAGTGTTTGTGATCAGGTGGACAGTGATTGTGATCAGGTGTGATAGTGTTTGTGCTCAGGTGGACAGTGTTTGTGATCAGGTGTGATAGTGATTGTGATCAGGTGTGATAGTGTTTGTGATCAGTTGTGATAGTGTTTGTGATCAGGTGGACAGTGTTTGTGATCATGTGTGATAGTGTTTGTGATCAGGTGGATAGTGTTTGTGATCATGTGTGATAGTGTTTGTGATCAGGTGTAATAGTGTTTGTGATCAGGTGGATAATGTTTGTGATCAGGTGGATAGTGTTTGTGATCAGGTGTGATAGTGTTTGTCATCTGGTGTCAGGTGTAATAGTGTTTGTGGACAGGTGGATAATGTTTGTGATCAGTTGGATACTGTATGTGATCAGATGTGATAGTGCTTGTGATCAGGTGTGATAGTGTTTGTGATCAGGTGAATAGTGTTAGTGATCAGATGTGATAGTATTTGTGATCAGTTGACTGGTGTTTGTGATCAGGTGAATAGAGTTAGTGATCAGGTGTGATACTATTTGTGATCAGGTGAATAGTGTTTGTGATCAGGTGTGATAGTGTTTGTGATCAGGCGGATAGTGTTTATGATCAGGTGTGATAGTGTTTGTGATCAGGTGGTTAGTCTTTATTATCAGGTGTGATAGTGTTTGTGATCAGGTGGATAGTATTTGTGATCAGGTGTGATAGTGTTTGTGATCAGGTGTGATAGTGTTTGTTATCAGGTGTGATAGTGTTTGTGATCGGGTATGATAGTGTTTTTGATCAGGTGTGATAGTGTTTGTGATCAGGTGTGGTAGTGTTTGTGAACAGGTGTGATAGTGTTTTTGATCAGGTGTGATAATGTTTGTGATCGGGTGTCATACTGTTTGTGATCAGGTGTGATAGTGTTTTTGCTCAGGTGTGATAGTGTTTGTGAACAGGTGTGATAGTGTTTGTGATCAGGTGTGATAGTGTTTGTGATCAGGTGAATAGTGTTTGTGATCAGGTGTGATAATGTTTGTCATCGGGTGTGATAGTGTTTGTGATCAGGTGTGATAATGTTTCTGATCGTGTGTGATAGTGTTTGTGAACGGGTGTGATAGTGTTTTTGATCAGGTGTGATAATGTTTGTGATCAGGTGTGATAGTGTTTGTGCTCAGGTGGACAGTGTTTGTGATCAGGTGTGATAGTGTTTATGATCAGGTGTGATAGTGTTTGTGATCAGTTGTGATAGTGTTTGTGATCGGGTGTGATAGTGTTTATGATCAGGTGTGATAGTGTTTGTGATCAGGTGTGATAGTGTTTGTGATCAGGTGGATAGTGTTTGTGATCAGGTGGACAGTGTTTGTGATCAGGTGGATAATGTTTGTGATCAGGTGGATAGTGTTTGTGATCAGGTGGATAGTGTTTGTGATCAGGTGTGATAGTGTTTGTCATCTGGTGTCAGGTGTAATAGTGTTTGTGGACAGGTGGATAATGTTTGTGATCAGGTGGATACTGTATGTGATCAGATGTGATAGTGTTTGTGATCAGGTGTGATAGTGTTTGTGATCAGGTGTGATAGTGTTTGTGATCAGGTGCATAGAGTTTGTGATCAGGTGTGAGAGTGCTTGTGATCAGGTGTGATACTATTTGTGATCAGGTGAACAGTGTTTATGATCAGGTGTGATAGTGTTTGTGATCAGGTGGATAGATTTTGTGATCACGTGTCATAGTGTTTGTGATCAGGTGTGATAGTGTTTGTGATCAGGTTGATAGTGTTTGTGATCAGGTGGATAGAGTTTGTGATCAGGTGTGATAGTGTTTGTGATCAGGTGGATAGTGTTTGTGATCAGATGTGATAGTGATTGTGATCAGGTGGATAGTATTTGTGATCAGGTGTGATAGTGTTTGTGATCAGGTGTGATAGTGTTTGTTATCGGGTGTGATAGTGTTTGTGATCAGGTGTGATAATGTTTCTGATCGTGTGTGATAGTGTTTGTGAACGGGTGTTATAGTGTTTTTGATCAGGTGGACAGTGTTTGTGATCAGGTGTGATAGTGTTTATGATCAGGTGTGATAGTGTTTGTGATCAGGTGTGATAGTGTTTGTGATCAGGTGGACAGTGTTTGTGATCAGATGTGATAGTGTTTATGATCAGGTGTGATAGTGTTTGTGATCAGTTGTGATAGTGTTTGTGATCGGGTGTGATAGTGTTTATGATCAGGTGTGATAGTGTTTGTGATCAGGTGTGATAGTGTTTGTCATCTGGTGTCAGGTGCAATAGTGTTTGTGGACAGGTGGATAATGTTTGTGATCAGGTGGATACTGTATGTGATCAGATGTGATAGTGTTTGTGATCAGGTTTGATAGTGTTTGTGATCAGGTGCATAGAGTTTGTGATCAGGTGTGAGAGTGCTTGTGATCAGGTGTGATAGTGTTTGTAATCAGGTGACTGGTGTTTGTGATCAGGTGTGATAGTGTTTGTGATCAGGTGAATAGTGTTAGTGATCAGGTGTGATACTATTTGTGATCAGGTGAATAGTGTTTATGATCAGGTGTGATAGTGTTTATGATCAGGTGGATAGATTTTGTGATCACGTGTCATAGTGTTTGTGATCAGGTGTGATAGTGTTTGTGATCAGTTGGATAGTGTTTGTGATCAGGTGGATAGTGTTTGTGATCAGGTGGATAGTGTTTGTGATCAGGTGGATAGAGTTTGTGATCAGGTGTGATAGTGTTTGTGATCAGGTGGATAGTGTTTGTGATCAGGTGGATAGAGTTTGTGATCAGGTGTGATAGTGTTTGTGATCAGGTGTGATAGTGTTTGTGATCAGGTGTGATAGGGTTTGTGATCAGGTGTGATAGGGTTTGTGATCGGGTGTGATAGTGTTTGTGATCAGGTGGATAGTGTTTGTGATCGGGTGTGATAGTGTTTGTGATCAGGTGTGATAGGGTTTGTGATCAGGTGGATAGAGTTTGTGATCAGGTGTGATAGTGTTTGTGATCAGGTGGATAGTGTTTGTGATCAGGTGGATAGAGTTTGTGATCAGGTGTGATAGTGTTTGTGATCAGGTGTGATAGTGTTTGTGATCAGGTGTGATAGGGTTTGTGATCAGGTGTGATAGGGTTTGTGATCGGGTGTGATAGTGTTTGTGATCAGGTGGATAGTGTTTGTGATCGGGTGTGATAGTGTTTGTGATCAGGTGGATAGTGTTTGTGATCAGGTGTGATAGTGTATGTGATCAGGTGGATAGTGTTTGTTATTAGGTGTGATAGTGTTTGTGATCGGGTGTGATAGTGTTTGTGATCAGGTGTGATAGTGTATGTGATCGGGTGTGATAGTGTTTGTGATCAGGTGTGATAGTGTTTATGATCAGGTGTGATAGTGTTTGTGATCAGGTGTGATAGGGTTTGTGATCAGGTGTGATAGTGTTTGTGATCGGGTGTGATAGTGTTTTTAACTTACCTGTTTGCTTCCCAGACGCTGCTGAAAA